>JAEOAE010003589.1:0-69801 GCA_036365155.1 Meriones psammophilus | reverse complement strand
TTTCAGTGGTCTAGAGGAAGAAGATAGGGAGGAGAGATATGGAGGATAAGACTAGGAGAAGTTGAGAGAGGAGCCTACCATCAGGTTAAAAAATGAATAAATTTATAAAAATAATTTAAAAAATCCTTTTGATTATCTGGAAAAAAATAACAGAAAAGAAGAGGTACTTAGGAAAAGATGTATTGGGAACACATTGAAGGAGTGGGCTTTTTTCAGAAGTTATTGACATGTGGGTGGTGGGGAAAGTTTGAAGAAAGGCAGTCGGTGTGGTCTAGATCAATGGTTCTCAACCTTCCACATGATTTAACACTTTAATATAGATCCCTCATGCTGTGGTGACAAAAAAATCAAATAACTATTTCATTGCTACTTCATAACTATAATTTTGTTACTCTTATGAATCCTAATGTAAATATCTGATACATAGATATCTGATATGCCAAACCCAAAGCAGTCAGGACCCATAAGTTCAGAACCACTGGTCAAAGGTTAGGAAAGGGTGGGGAATGTAATTTTATTTCAATTAAAATCATTTTTTAAAATAAATGAGTAAAAACAATATTCTTTTAAAATTGGGTTTACCAACATTTTTCATGTTTTAAAAAGTAAAGCAGGAAACATTGCAAGGTATCTTACTGCAGAGAAGAAGAAATATTCACATAATTGAGTGATTCACAAAAAAAAAAAAAGATGGATTGATGTCAAACACCCAATGAAGGTCAAAATAGTCAACTCCTAAACATTGGCCATTAGAGTAGTAACATGGATATCATAGTTCACTCTAACTGAAATATTATGTGTACAATAAAAGGAGTATACTTTTGACAAAATGGTGAAATACATATTTCTCCCCATAAATTACTCCCTAATATTTTTTTTTCAATGCAGTTTATTCAGGAACCTTGAACAATCATCTGACCCTGGGGAAAGCCAGCCCACAGCTTAAATAGCCTCTGGGTAGCCAACCTCAGCATGCCACGTGGGCAATGCAGATAGGTCCACATACATGGAAGCAAGCCAGATCCTCAGCCTTAGCCAAATGTGGAGTTGTTTGTGACAGAGAGCACTCACCATCGGGAAGGTGGAAGGTGGAAACCAGCTCCATCTTTCAGGCGCGGCATTACGCAGCTCTCTACAGTTCCCCCTTTTTGTTTTGGACGCATCAGGCAAGAGTAGATGTCTGATCTCTGATATTAGAAATAAATTGGGACTTTGTACTGATGTTCATTTAGGTGTCATCCACCCAAAGAGCATCAGACCCGTCCAATACCTTTTTCTCAGAGGCGGGACCTGGGGCATCAACCCGCATGCAATCAGACATGCTCTTCTCTGGGTCCAAGGCGGCTGACCCTGAGTGCAGTGCTTAGCCTCGCATCCTGAGCGTAACATTGTCATGGTAAATTCTACCAGAGTGGACGCAGGACTAGCCACAGGATTATCATCATGGATTGCTGCAGCCATGAATCATCTGAAGGAATGGGCGGGCATGGGAGTGTTAGCAGGTCTTCTGGTGCTGGTCACCTTGGTTTGCCTGTGGTATATATGCAAGATTAGAGTCTCACAACAGCGTAATGCAGCCATGACCATTCAGGCCTTTACAGCCATTGAAGCAGGACAGACTCCCTAATATTTTTAACCTATCAAAGTTCAAATTGAAAAATGCAGGATGCAGATATCATTAACCCTGTTAAACTTAGACTCTAACAGATGTATAAAGGATGGGGGATTTTATAGAGAAATATGCTTTACTGAGATAGTCAGACAGGTCCATGCATAGAGACATTAGACAACTTTGAAGAGTATAGAGAAGGACACATGATTATTAGTGGAAAGTTTATATACTAAATCCTGGAGACACTTAAAAATGTTACTGAAAGAATGTGTGAGGTATTCTGTAAATCTCATAATTGAATATGTAGGATTCATTGGAAACTTTACAATCACAGGCATATCATATAAAATTAGAAAGAAATTTATGTACTGGAATGCCTAAACTAAACTCAATTCTTAGTAAGCAAATATAAATAAACATGAAAAAACTCAGGTCTTCCTAATGATTTAAACTATTTAGACCTTAGGGAGCACATCTATGCAGAAATAAAAGACTTTGTTCACATCAAGATAGAGGACAGAAGGATTTATGGTGTTTTGAAACAAACAAACAAAAAAAGAACAAAAAATAGCCAACATTATTCATTAAGAATTTTTGAGATAGAACTTGTCAATAAATAGAAGTCATTTCCCATGTCTCTGCCAAAAAGGACATATGGCTCTTCAATAACCTGTGACCTATCAGGATATTTAACCCGCTGTCTGGCTTCCAGGTTAACTGAAGGGGAAGTAAAAGTAGTTGTTAAATGTTTTGAAAACCCACCTGTGTAAGATGATCATTCCTCCCTCAGAAAGACCAACAGGACAGACATCAGGAAGAGGGAGTAAACAGGGGAACAGGACAGGAGTCACCATAGAAGGCCTCTGAGAGCCACTACCCAGCAGGATATCAAAGCAGATGCTGTGACTGATAGCCAAACTTTGGGCAGAGTGCAGGGAATCTTCTAAGAGAAGGGGGAGAGAGAAAGACCTGGAGGGGACAGGAGCAACATAAGGAGAGCAACAGAACCAAAATATCTGGGCCCAGGGACCTTTACTGAGACTGAACCAAGGAACAGTCATGGATATAACCTAGAAACCCTGCTCAGATGTAGCCCAGTATATTGGCAGCTCAGTATCCAAGTGGGTACCCTAGTAAGGGGAACAGGGACTGTCTCTGACCTGAACTCAGTGGGTAGCTCTTTGATTGACACCCCTGGATGGTGGAGTAGCCTTGCCAGACCAAAAAGGAGGAAAATGCACCCTGTTCAGATGAGACCTGATAAGCTAGGGTCAGATGGAAGGGAAAGAGGACCTCACCTATCTGTGGGCTTGGAGAACTGCATAGGAGGATATGAGAGAGGAATAGCAGGATTGGGAGGGAATGAGGAAGGGGGCTACAGCTAGGATACACAGTGAATAAACTGTAATTAATAAAAAAATAATTAAAAAAGAATTGTACCAAATCAGTTTCATAATTAAAAAAATTGAAAGTGCATGAGCAGATCGTGAAATATACTCCCGTTTGTTGTGAATCTATGTCAAATAATGAGAATTATGTTTCAAAGAACACTATATATGTTGGAAAAAGTAGAAATTTTTTGAAAACCACAGAGTTCTTAGATTTTGGGGGTTGAAATTTGACCAGTTTCTAATTAAGCTTTGTGATCATAGCAGGGAAAACAACTGGATGGAGCAGAAAATACTCCTCTCTCATATTGTGGACATACATATTTTGAAGATATCCAGACAACATTCTTACATACAGCTCAGAGCATACCTCTCCAGACACGATAACTTTGTGTCTTTGGGGGGATGCTACTGAATATGGCTAGCATGCATAGCTTCCTATGAAGCCACACTTGAGTTAAGAATTAGTTCACATGATCTGGAGGAATCAACACACAACACTTCCTGAAACCATTAGAGAATCATAATAGTCATGTAAAAAATACCTTTACGGTGGAGCCTGGAATGTAGAAACTCTCAATGAGTGTGAAATTCGGCTTTTCACTCTGGCACGAAACACAAGTAGCTGCAGGCACTACAGTAGCTTGTAGACCAACTACTGAAGTCTGAAGGTTCTGGAGTAGTCATAGTGTCACACCATTGTGATGTCAACACTGTAAAGCTCATGAAGTAACTGACAAAATGACACATGCATTTCATTTTCTTTCATACTTTTGCCTTCAAAATTATTATAGAAATATTTTTGACCACAAGTTCCTCAGGAATAACAGTCTCTTACTGCCATATATTCATATATGTATAATGTATGTTATATATGCTAGATGATATATAAATAGATGATAGATACAGATAGAACTTTGAAGTATAGACAGAAAACTGTAATGATATGGGAGCAAAAAGAAGAGGGATAATTGTGTAAAACATTGTGAAATTTCTTTTTTTTTTTTTTTTCAATGCAGTTTATTCAGGAACCTTGAACAATCATCTGACCCTGGGGAAAGCCAGCCCACAGCTTAAATAGCCTCTGGATAGCCAGCCCAGGCGTGCCACGTGGGCAATGCAGATAGGTCCACATACATGGAAGCAAGCCAGATCCTCAGCCTTAGCCAAATGTGGAATTGTTCGTGACAGAGAGCACTCACCATCGGGAAGGTGGATGGCGGAAACCAGCTCCATCTTTAAGGCATAGCTTTCCACAGCTCTCTACAGTTCCCCCTTTTTGTTTTAGACGCATCAGGCAAGAGTAGAGGTCTGATCTCTGATGTTAGAAATAAATTGGGACTTTGTACCGATGTTCATTTAGGTGTCATCCACCCAAAGAGCATCAGACCCGTCCGATACCTTTTTCTCAGAGGCGGGACCTGGGGCATCAACCCGCATGCAATCAGACATGCTCTTCTCTGGGTCCAAAGTGGCTAACCCTGAGTGCAGTGCTTAGCCTCGCATCCTGAGCGTAACATTTTGGCTTTTTATGGTAGCCAACCATGCTTGGGGAGACTGTCCTGCTTCAATGACTGTAAAGGCCTGAATGGTCATGGCTGCATTACGCTGTTGTGAGACTCTAATCTTGCATATATACCACAGGCAAACCAAGGTGACCAACACCAGAAGGCCTGCTAACGCTCCCATGCCTGCCCATTCCTTCAGATGATTCATGGCTGCAGCAATCCATGATGATAATCCTGTGGCTAGTCCTGTGTCCACTCTGGTAGAATTTACTGTGACAATGGCCACTCTCAGCTGCTCCATCGTAGTATCGAATTCTCCAGTCCAATTACCTAAAATATAGTTCGACAATTGTTTAGACAGATTTGCAGCACAGGAAAAATTCTCATGTTATATGCTAGTGACTCAAAGTCCAGCATATTTTCATTGACAGCCAAGTTGAGTGTTTTTGGAAGACGACTTTCCAAGCAAACGGACCCAAGAAGCAAGCAGGAGTAGCCATTCTAATATCTGATAAAATAGACTTTCAACCAAAATTAATCAAAAGAGATGGGGAAGGACACTTCATACTCATCAAGGGAAAATTCCACCAGGAAGACATCACAATCCTGAACATCTATGCCCCAAATACAAGGGCACCCACATTTGTGAAAGAAACATTGATAAAATTTAAAGCACATATAGATCCCCACACATTAATAGTGGGAGACTTCAACACCCCACTCTCAACAAAGGACAGGTCAACAAAACAGAAATTAAACAAAGAAACAATGTCTCTGACAGAGGTCATGAATCAAGTGAAATTTCTATTCATGCTCAAAGAGTCTCAATTCTTAGTTCTTTAACCAAGTGAAAGTCTACTTGACCAAAGTAGCATGTAGAAATCATGAACATTGTGAACCTCAGATTCTAGCTGATGTGAAAAATTTCACAGCAAACTGTAAAGATGAATTCGATTATCTGAGTCAGAATGCTTCATGCATAGAGAAATAAGACAATTTGAAGACTACAGAGGACTCTACATGTTTATAAATATATGCTAAATCCTAGAGCCAAATAATTGTGATTTAAACAATTTATGAGATGCTCCGTAAATATTTATATTAAATATCTAGTAATCCTTTTCCACATAATAATCATGGGCAGTTATTTTACAATTAGAATACCTGCCACAGACTTACCCAGTCGGGTCCCACTAACAGCCGGAAAATCAGGGCTTTGGATGTCAGGTTAGACCCAGGTTCAGTGGATTGACAGACAGAGGCCACACCTAAGAGTGATTCTGCTGCAATTTTACTGAAGTCAAGCTAATAATTTTATAGTGATTTCATAAGGAAGCACCATAAAATTGGCATGCTTCCCAAAACATTTAGACTCTTACCAAGGATACAAAGTTTATGTTTTAACTCAAAAGTGCAGCTAAGCATAAAGCAATGTCCACAAGAAATCTTTGCCTAGAAACTTTCTGATCAACGCAAACAAGAAACAAAAACCTCAAACTGTGGTTTCATTATCACGGACTAGTGAAGGGGAAAGTCAGGAGATGTAATAGTCCTCCAAGCCAAGTCGAATACCTGCTAAAGCCTTTTTCTACATTAAAGTCTAATTACACCTTGGTCAACTATCCTCCCACATGTCTTGCTAAAGATTTATAATCTTCCTTAGAAACAAGAAGACTCCAAAGAGAGGCATGCTAGAGCCAGCTGTCCTTTCTTATGCTATCTTTTCCTAAAAAGGAGCCCATTATTTTTTTTTATTTTGTAATGCTTTTTAATACTAAATTTGATTCATTACTTCTTTTAAAATTATTTTTCTACCATTTTATTTTTGTTAAAGCTTTTAATAATCTACCAAAAATATATTTCCTTGAATAGTTAGTTGTGCTGTACAAGGAATCATAGAGAAAAATCAAAAGGCTCATTAATTCAATCCTCCATCTGAGAAAGCAGGATTTTCAGAGTACATCTTTTTGGCATAGATGGCCAAGGGGAACATCAAGGGCCTTCCAGGGAGTTGATTCCTGTAGGAAATGTGTCTCCTCGTCTTAGCAACATAATTTTATGCTTATATAGCACATTTTTATGCTCACGTAGACTCTGGAGTTAGTGTGGCAGTAATCATTTTTGCCTCCTGCACACTGCTTAGTTTGTTTAATGTATGTATTTTTACGGTGCTAATTAATATAACAAAACTGTACCAAATTGTAAAGTTCTTCATAACTATCTTTGCTGCATAATGTTGACTTCCTATGACTGATACATTGCACTGTGGTAAATAAAAACAAATCAGAATTAGAATACTATAACTATTACTTTATATGTGAACATAAATAGATGTAAAGAAAATAATCAGGATTTTCTAAAAATTTTAGGTCCCAGGGAAAGCAGATATGCTGAAATGTCAGTCTTGGTCTCCATCAAAGGAGGAATGGATACAGAAATTATGGTACTTTTACACAATGGAATACTACTCAGCAATTAAAAACAAGGAAGTCATGAAAGTTGCTGGCAAATGGTGGGATCTAGAAAAGATCATCTTGAGGGAGGTATCCCAAGAGCAGAAAGACACACATGGTATATACTCACTTATAAGTGGGTACTAGACTTATAAGATAAGATAAACATACTAAAATGTGTACACCTAAGGTAGATAAACAAGAAAGAGGACCTGGGGTAAGATGATCAATCCTCACTTAGAAAGACAAATGGGATGGACATTGGAAGTAGGAGAAAACTAGTAACAGGACAGGAGCCTACCACAGAGAGTCTCTGAAAGACTATCTAGCAGTGTATCAAAACAAATACTGAGACTCATAACCAAACCTTTGGCAAAGTACAGGAAATCATATGAAAGACGGGGGAGTTAGTATGACCTGGCAAGGACAGAAGCTCCACAAGGACCAAATATATCAGGGCACAGGGATCTTTTTTGAAACTGTTTCTCCAACCAAGGACCATGTAGGGAACCCCTGCTTGGATGTAACCCATGGTAGCTCAGTATCTGAGTGGGTACCCTAATAAGGGGAACAGGGACTGTTTCTGACATGAACTCAATGGCTGCTCATTGACTCTCCCAAACCCCAGAGGGAGGAACAGCCTTGCTAGGCCACAGAAGGGGACATTGCCTCTAGTCCTAAAGATACCTGATAAGATAGGTTTAGATGGAAGGGGAGGACTATCAGTGCACTTGGAAAGGGGCAGGGAGGAGATGATGGAGGGAGGGTGGAAATGGGAGGGATGAAGGAAGGGGCTACAGCTGGGATACAAAGTAAATAACCTGTGATTAATATAAAAATAAAAATTATAAAAAAAGAAAAAAAGTTTAGAAGGATTTCTGGTGATCAGAAGAAAACAAGAAACAAAACCAAACCAAACAAAACAAAAACCAGTTTCATCACAAATTTGGGAGGTAGTTCTTGTCCAGCAAAAAAAGTCAGTTCCATTTTTTTTTTTTTTTTTCTGACAAAAGAGGCCCATGTTCCTCCATTGACCTATGGCTCCTATCAGGATATCAACACCCCTGCTTGGCTTTCAGGTTCCTTCAAGTTGAAGTTAATTTTCTTTTATACATTTTATTTGTGAAACTCTGAACTCCCACCTAGATTTCAGTTCCTTACTAAGAATCCTCATGTGCTTCTATACTATGCTAACTCCAAAATATTCTAGAAATGCCAGCCCCAACTTTTCTTCGGTGAGGGTACAGCCTGAATTGCAGTGGGGACAGCAGTGTATTGGAGAAACCATGGTCGTTAGAAGAACACCAAGTAGAGCTGTAGCTGTGGATAGAGCTTCCTAATTCTGGGAGTTAAACTCTGTGAATACAGAACAGGAGACATGGAGCTGCCTGGGAATTCTGGAGCCCAGAAGATCTGCAGTTACAGATGTTAGATACTAAGCTCTTTACACTGTTGAATTCAGTTTTAGTATTATTCTGACAGTGCCATTTCTCTAGCTTTTGAAGTGATAGAGTAGGACTTATGTTTTGTATGAGTTTGCAGCTGAGAGACTCTGAACTTGTAAAGCAACATTGAACTTTTAAACATAAGTTAAACAAATAAGTTGGAATTTAAATTTCTGAAATTATAGAGAATGTGGAACTCCCTGTACTATTGTTTATATTGTGCCATTAAGATACTAATATGAAATTTGGGGATGAACAAGAAAAGAAAGTCATGGTTTACTAAAAGATATTTGTGTGTCAATTTGACACCAGATCAATTGTGCTGGTTTTTGTTTGTATGTTTGTTTCTTTGTCAGTGTGAAACAAACTTGAACATGTCTGGTGAAAGGGAATTTTAAATGGGACAATCATTAGACTGGCCTATAGGCAACTCTGGAGGGCACTTATTTTGATTGACAATTGATATGGAGGGTCCAGATATGTGTAGTAGTGCCAAACCCCTGCAGTTGGTCCTGGAATTTGTAAAATGGGGTTGAACAATCCATCAGCTGCATTCCAGTAAGCAGTACTCTCCACAGTATCTGCGTCAGTTCCTGCCTCCAGTTTCTTGCTCTTGATTTCTGGCCCTGACTTCCCTTCTAGGCAGGACTGTAGATGTCAGCTGAAATAAAGCCTTGAACCCCCACATAGGTTTTAACCATAATGACTTATCACAATAGACACATAGTAAGACAAAGGAAGCTGCAGTGATTGTTTTATGATTTGAATTTTTCTAATGCTCAAATGTGTAAGTACTGTAAATAAAACAAGAATTTTAGATGCAAGACAGCTATAAGCTGTCTTTTATTCTATTTTATTCTAATTTATATATACATATTATTCTAATTCATATATATGCTCATATATATATCTGGCTTAAAATTCTACTTTACTTTGGGTGCTTTTCACTGTAACTCCCTTAAACCATCAACCACCAACCTTAAATAGGAGAGAGAAAATTTAGTGGGTAGAGGGGGCTCAGACCTCTTTATTTCCCCAGGCTAGTTAGGGCCAAAGGTTCTTTTAGGGCTTTATATACATCTCTGTCCACTGCAGAGACAACTAGCAGGCTCCTCTACGTCTCTGTGCACCTAATTGTTTCTCTATGTCTGTTCCAAATTACCGCAAAGTCTCTGGTCTCTCTAAAATGCTATGAGTCACAAAGTCTCTTTCTCAGCCTCATATTTAGACTCACAGAGGACTAGAACACAGCCCTCTTTATTCTGCACTCAGAAAGCCATTACCTGCTGACATACCCCAAACTAGACAATTAACTGCTCTGAACAAACTGTAGTCCAATTAACATCCCACACTTGGGATGCCAAAAGCACACACACACACACACACACACACACACACACACACACACACAAGATAACACCTTCAAAAATTGTGCTGGTCTAACTGGATATCTACATGTAGGAAAATGCAAATAGAACCACACTGATCACCCTGTACTAAACTGAAGTCTAAGTGGATACAAGATATAAAACCAGACACATCATCCCCTTTAATAGGAAAAATGGGGAAGAGCCTGTAATTCATTGGCACAGGAGACAACTTCCTGAACAGAACACCAACAGCACAGGCTCTAAAATCAACAATCAATAAACCCCACGAAACTGAAAATTTTCTGTAAAGCAAAGGACACTGTCCTCACAACAAAACCACAACCTACAGATTGGGGAAGGATCTTCAGCAACTCTATATTTGATAAAGGGCTAATATCCAGAATATATAAAGAACTGAAGAAGATAAGCAGCAACATATCAATTAATCCAATTAAAAAATTGAGTCCAGAGCTAAACAGAGAATTCTCAATAGAGTAATAATGAATGGCAGAGAAACACTTCAAAAAATGCTCAACATCCTTAGCTTTCAGGGAAATGCTAATCAGCATGACCCTGAGATTTCAGCTCATACCCACCAGATTGGCTAAGGTCAAAAACCCAATTGACAACACATGCTGGTAAGGATGTGGAGAAAGGGGAACGCTCCTTCATTCCTGGTGGGAAGGTAAAATTGTGCACCCACTTTGGAAATCAATTTGGTGTTTTCTCACACAATTAGGAGTAGTGCTAGCTCAAGATCCAGCTCTATACCTCTTAGGCATATATCCAAAAGATGCTCAAGTATACACCAAGGTCATTTGTTCAACCATGTACCTAGCAGGTTTACTTGTAATAGCCAGAAGCTGGAAATAATCCAGATGTCTCTAGTTGAGGCATGGATACAGAAATTGTGGAACATTTACAAAATGTAATACTGCTCAGCAATTAAAAGCAAGGAAATCATGAAATTTGCATGCAGATGATGGCAACTAGGAAAGATCATCCTGAGTGAGGTGTCCCAGCAGCCAAAAGTCACACATGATATATACTCACTTATCAGTATATCTTAGACATATAATATGGTATAATCATACTACAATCTGCACACCTAAAGAAGCTAATAGGTGAGATGAACAATCCTCATTCAGAAAGGCAAATGGGATGGACATAGGAAGATAACATGTAACAGGACCAGAACCTACCACAGAGAGACTCTGAAAGACACTACCCTGCAGGGTTTCAAACCAGAGGCTGATACTCATAAACAAACTTTGGGCAAAGTGCAGGCAATCTTATGAAAGAAGGAGAAAAGAGAAAGATTCAAAGATTCGGGGGTCGGGGGGAGACAGGAGCTTCACAAGGAGAGAGAGAGAAAAAAAAATCTGGGAACAGTCAACTTCTCTGAGATGATACTCCAAACAAGGACCACTTATGCAGATAACCTAGAACCCCTGCACAGGTGTAGCCAATGGCAGCTCGGTGACCAAGTGGGTTCCCTTCGAAGGGGAATAGAGACTGTCTCTGACATGAACTCAGTGGCCTTTTTTTTTTATCATCTTCCCCTGAGTAGGGTGCAGCCTTACCAGGCCACAGAGGAAGACAATGCAGCTACTCCTGATGAGACCTGATAGACTAAGATCATATGGAAGGGGAAGAGGACCTCCCCTATCAGCACACTGATTTTAGAAGAAGGAGAAGACGAACAAGTATAGCAAGAGATGGTGGAATTGGGAGAATAACAGGGAGGGGGCTACAGTTGGGATACAATGTGAATTAACTGTAATTAATAATAAAAAAGTAAAAAAAAAAAAAAATAGAAAACGTACAAAGAAACCAGATTTCTATTACAATTCTTGTTTTTAATTGATGAAATTTTAATTGGTTGATGGAAGTTCAGCAAACAGGACAATACTCATTATTTCATAAACAGAAATTTTGTAGATTTTATTAAATCACTAGAGTTTGCCTTTTCTTTCTTTTTCTTTTTTTATTATTATTTATTACACTTTATTCAATCTGTAACCCGGCTGTAGCCTGTAACCCTTCAGTTGTGTCCTCCCAAACCCACCCTCCTTCCATCTTCTTTTGCAATGCCACTCTTGAGTCCACTGATAGAGAAGGTCCTCCTCCCCTTCTCTATGACCCAAGTTTATCAGGTGTCTTCAAAACTGGTTGCATTGTCTTCCTCTGTATCCTGGCAAGGTTGCACCCATCAGGGGGAAGTGATCATAGAGCCTGCAACAGAGTTAATGTCAGAGACAGGCTCCTGATCCCTTTACTAAGGAACCCACTTGAACACTGAGCTGCCATGGGATATATCTGAGAAGGGGTCTGGGCAATCTCCATGGATGGTCCTTGGTTGGAGTATCAATCTTTGCAGGACCCCTGGGCCCAGATTGTTTTGGCTCTGTTGTTCTTTTTGTGGAGCTCCCATTCCCTCTCTATCTTTCTATCTCAAAAAAGAATATGCTGGTATCATTTCTAGAGGGTTTTAAAGTGGTTTTGAGAAGTGGTCTATAAGTATTAGGTCATCTGTAAAAAGACTGCATTTTCCTTGTTTGTTTCTCTTATCTGGCTCAGCCTGTTGATGCCAACGTATGGACATATTACTATTCTATTATTGTGAAAGAAAGAAAAAAGAAAGAAAGAAAGAAAGAAAGAAAGAAAGAAAGAAAGAAAGAAAGAAAGAAAGAAAGATAAGAAAAAAGAAAGGATCTTCTTTAGTTAAAAACCATTTATATTGACTTATTTTTTTCTTTTCTTTATTTTTTCTCTTTTCATTATTTTTTTCATTATTAGTTACATTTTATTAACTCTGTATTCCATCTGTACATTTTATTAACCCTGTATCCCAGTTGTATTCTTCTCCCTCATTCCCTACAACATCCACCCTCCCTCCCTCATCTCCTCCCTTTCCAAGTCCACTGATATGGAAGGACATCCTCCCCTTTCATCTGACTCTGTTTTTTCAGGTATCTTCAGTACTGGCTGCAAAGTCCTCCTCTGTGGCCCAGAAGGGCTGCTCCTCCCTTTGGCGGAGGGGTAGGTCAAAGAGGCTGCCATTGAGTTCATGTCAGAAACAGTCCCTGTTCCCCTTATCAGGGTACTCAGTTGGATACTGAGCTACCAAGGGCTACATCTGAGCAGAGGTTCTAGGTTATATCCATACATTGTCCTTGCTTGGAAAAAAAGTCTTATAAAAGACCCCTGTGCCCAGATATATTTGGTCCTTGTGGAGCTCCTATCCTCTCCAGGGCACACTAACTCCCCCTTATTTTATATGATTCCCTGCACTCTGCCCAAGGTTTGGTTTGATTACGAATCTTAGTATCTGCTTTGATACACTGCTAGGTAGAGTCTTTCAGAGGCCCTCTGTGGTAGGCTCCTGTCCTGTTCCTTGTTTGCTCCTTCATCCAATGCACCTCCCATTTGTCTTTCTAAGGGAGGATTGATTATTGTAACTTGGGTCCTCTTTCTTGTTTATCTTCTTTAAGTGTATAGATTTCAGTATATTTATCCTATCTTATAGGTCTACATAGCGAGTATATACCATGTATGTCTTTTTCTGCTCCTGGGATACCTCACTCAGGATGATCTTTTCTAGGTCCCACCATTTACCTGCAAAGTTCATGATTTCCTCATTTTTAATTGGTGAGTAGTATTCCATTGTGTAAATGTACCACAATTTCTGTATCCATTCCTCACCTGAGGGACATCTGGATTGTTTCCAGGTTCTGACTATTATGAATAAAGTTTCTATACATAGGATTTTAAAATTATAATTATTTTGATTTTTGAGAATATTATACATGCGGGTAATGAGTTTTGGGGGAAAAAAAAAAACTCACCCTTCCCTATGCCAAATTTCTTTGTTCCTAATTTAATGTGCTCCATTGAATATAGATATTTTTTATAAAATATATTCTGATCTTTTCACCTATCCCAGTTCCTGCCTCATCTTCATTTTTAAAAATGTGATAACATTCTTTTCCACAGAAAATGTAGCTTTGCAGCCTTAAATTTATATGAGCCATTGATGAACAACAACAACAAAATAGTCTCACATATTGTATCTGGTATATGATATATATTACAAATTAAATTTTCTGAAGCACTTTAGGAATGCAGTAGTGTAATACTAACTATAGTTTACAATTTCTACTCCTACCCCCCCCCTTTTTTCGTATATACAGACAGAGATTCTTGGTATAGCCTAGGTTGTCCTGGACATATTTTGTAGAACAGGCTGGCCTCAAATTTAGAGATTTACTTTCCTCTCCCTCCCAGAACTGGGATTGAAGGCATGTATCACCATGCCTGGCTTTTCCCACCCTTTTCACACAAACATCAGTGTTTTTCTAACAGAGTTCTTATGAAGACTATGCAGTGTTTGTTGTTGTTGTTGTTCCATTCCTTTCTATTGCGTTTTGAAAATTCATCTCAATAGGAAAATCACACATCACAATGGGTCTTCTCTAGAGGTACCTGCAGATCAGTGCTGTGAAGCTGTTTCTGGCAGTCTGAGCAAAGGAACCTTTTGAAGGAGGGGATTGGTGTTGTCCTGTGTGTTGGAGTTCAGCTGTCTACTCTTAGGGAAAATTAATTAATTTTGAATGTTTTCACTGATGAAAGACAAAAGGTAGTTGAAGAGGAAGGATCCAATGCTAGGATGAGAAGTAAACAGTTTTAGCCAGAGTCCTTCCTCTTGATTAGTTTCTCTAGGTGTACAGATTTTAGTAGGTTTATCCTCTATTATATGTCTAATATCCACTTATGAGTGAATATACACCCTGTGTGTCTTTCTGCTTCTGGGATACCTCACTCGAGATGATCTTTTCCAGTTCCCACCATTTACCTGAGAATTTCATGAATTCCTTGTTTTTATTGCTGAGTAATATTGCATTGTGTAGATGTATGACAATTTCTGTGTCCATTCCTCAATTGAGGGTCATCTGGGCTGTTTCCAGCTTCTTTTTTATTATAAAAAAGGCTGCCAAAAACATGGTTGAGCAAATATCCTCGTTGTATTCTTGAGAGTCTTTTGGATATATACCTACCAGTTGTATAGCTGGATCTTAAGGAGGTGCTATTCCTAATTGTGTGAGAAAGTCCAGATTGATTTCCAGATTGGTTGTACAAGTTTACATTCCCACCAAAAGTGGCAGAGGGTTCCCTTTTCTCCACTTCCTCTCCAGCATGTGTTGTCAGTTGAGATTTTTTTAATTTTTTATATGAATTACACTATTTAATTTGTATCCCAGCTGTAGCCCCCTCCTTCAATCCCTCCCAATTACACTCTCCCTCCCTCAACTCCTGCCTGCTCCTCTTTAAGTCCACTGATAGGGACATCCTCTTCCCCTTCCATCTGACCCTAGCTTATCTTGTCTCCCTAGGACTGGCTGCAATGTCTTCCTCTGTGGCCTACCTAGGTTGTTCCTCCCACGGGAGGTGGGGAGGTAAAAGAGTTAGCCACTGAGTTCATGTCAGAGACAGTCCCTGTTCCCCTTACTAGCACACCCACTTAGATAGTGAGCTGCCATGGGCTATGTCCAAGCAGGGGTTCTAGGTTATATCCATGCATGTACCTTGGTTGGAGAATTGGTCTCAGAGAGGAGCCCTATGTCTTGATATATTTGGTCCTTGTGGAACCCCTGTCCTTTCCAGGTCTGACTAACTCTCCCTTCTTTTATATGATTCCCTGCATTCTACCCAAATTTTGGTTATGAGTCAGCATCTGCTTTGGTACACTGCTAGCTCACTTGAGTCTTTGATCTTAGCCATTCTGATGGGTGTAAAGTGAAATTTCAGGGTCTTTTTGATTTAGATTTCCCTGATGACAAAGGACATTGGACATTTCTTTAAGTGTTTCTCTGCCATTTGCTATTCCTCTATTCAGAATTCTTTGGCTCTTATCGCATTTTTTTAATTGAATTGATTTGTTGCTGTTTAACTTCTTGAGTTCTTTATATATTCTCGATATTACCCCTCTGTCAGATATAAGTTTGGTGAAGATCCTTTCTCAATCTGTTTTATTTTGATAACAGTGTACTTTGCTTTACAGGACCTTTTCAGTTTCATGAGGTCCCATTTATTGATTGTTACTCTTAGAGCCTGTGCTGTTGGAGTTCTGTTCAGGAAGTTGTCTCCTGTGCCAATGGGTTCAAGGCACATTTTTCTTCTCACAGGTTTAGTGTGTCTGGTTTTATACTGAGGTCTTTGATCCACTTGGACTTTAGTTTCCTTTATGGTGATACTAAGACATCTATTTGCATTTTTCTACATGAGACATCCAGTTAGACCAGCACCATTTGTTGGAGATACTATCTTTTTTCCATTGAATTATTTTGGCATCTTTGTCAATATCAGGTGTCCATAAGTGTGTGGGTTTATTTCAGGTTCTTCTATTTGATCCCACTAATTCACCAGTCAGTATGTATGCCAGGAACAAGCCGTTTTTAGTATTGATGCTCTATAGTACAGCTTGAGATCAGGGGTGGTGATACCTCCAGATGATCTTTTATTGTAGTGAATTGTTTTAGTAATTTTGGGTTTCTTATTATTTCAAATGAAGTTGAGAATTTTTCTCTCAAGATTTATAAAGAATTGTGTTAGTAATTGGATGGGAATTGCATTGAATCCGTAGATTGCTTTTGGTAAGATGGTGAATTTTGCTATGTTAATCCTGCCAAGACATGAGCACGGGGGATCTTTCCATGTTCTGATATCTTCTTCTAATTCTTTCTTCAGAGACTGGGATTTTTTATTTTCATACAAGTCTTTGACTCACTGGTTATGTTCACAGAAAGGTACTTCATGTCCTTTGTGGCTATTGTGAAGGGTGTTGTTTCCTTAATTTCTTTCTTACCATTTTTGTCTTTTGTATATAGGAGGGTTACTGAATTTGAGTAAATTTTGTATATAGCCACTTTGCTGAAAGTGTTTATCAGCTGTGGGAGTTCCATGGTAGAATTTTTGGACTCACTCATGTATACTATTATATCATCTGCAAACAGTGATAATTTGACTTCTTCCTTTCTGATTTGTCACCCCCTGATCTCCTTTAATTGTCTTATTGCTCCAGCAAGGACTTCAAGATCTATGATAAATTGATATGGTAAGAGTGGGCAGCCTTGCCTTGTCCCTGATTTCAGTGGTATTGCTTTAAGCTTCTCTTCATTTAGTTTGATGTTAGCTATAGGCTTGCTGTATATTGCCTTTATTATGTTCAGGTATGTGCCTTTTATCCCTGATCTCTCCAAGACTTTAAACCTGAATGGATGTTGGATATTGTCAAATGCTCTTTTAGAATCTTAGGAGATTATCATGCCTTTTCTTTCAGTTTGTTTATATGCTGGATCACAGGGATGGGTTTTCATATGTTGAACCACTCCTGCATGCCTGGGATGAAGCCTACTTGGTCATAGTGGATGATATCTTTGATGTGTTCTTGTATTCATGTTGCAAGTATTTTGTTGAGTATTTTTGCATCGATGTTCATAAAGGAGATTGGATGAAATTATCTTTCTTTGTTGGGTCTTTGTGAGGTTTAGGTACAAAGGTAACTGTGGCTTCACAGAATGAGTTTGGTAGTGTTTCTTCTGTTTCTATTTTGTGGAATAGATTGAACAGTGTTGCTGTTAGCTCTTCTTTGAAGGTCTGTTAGAATTCTGCACTGAAATCATCTGGCCCTGGGGTTTTTGGATGGTAAACTTTTGATGCCTGTTTCTATTTCCTTAGTGGATATAGGACTATTTAATTGATTTACCTGGTCTTGATTCAGCTTTGGAAAGTGGAATTGAATCAAGAAAATTGCCCATTTCCTTTAGATTTTCAAATTTTGTTGTGTATAGACTTTTGAAATAAGGCCTAATGATTTGTTAGATTTCTTCAGTGTCTGTTATGTTCCCCTTTTCATTTCTGATTTTGTTAATATGGATAGTGTCTGTTTGCCTTTTAGTTAGTTTGGCTAAATGTTTGTCTATCTTGTTGATTTTCTCAAAGAACCAGCTCTTGGTTTTATTGATTCTTTGAATTCTTTTATTTGTTTCTAATTTATTGATTTCAGCCCTGAGTTTATTTCCAGCCGTCTATTCCACTTTGCACTTTGGTATGAGTGCTTTTTTTTTTTTTTTTTTTTTGGGACTTTTTGTGAGCCATTAAGTTACTTGTATGAGATGTTTCAAATTTCTTCTTGAAGGCACTTAGTGCTATTAACTTTCCTCTTACCACTGCATTCATTGTGTCCCATAAGTTTGGGTATGTTATGCCTTCATTTTCATTGAGTTCTAGGAATACTTTAATTTCTTCATTTATTTCTTCCCTGACCCAGCTGTCATTGAGTAATGAGTTGTTCATTTCCATATGTGTGTAGGGTTTATGTGATTTATGTTGTTGTTGAGGTCCAGCTTTAATTCTTGATGATCAGATAGGATACAAGGGATTATTGTAATCTTGTATCTGTTAAGGCTTGATTTGTGACCAACTCCAAGGTCTATTTTGGAGAAGGTTCCATGAGGTGCTGAGAAGAAGGTAAAGTTTTTTGTGTTTGGGTGAAAGGTTCTATAGATGTCTGTTAGGTCCATTTTTTTAATGACCTGTGTTAGAGTTATTGTTTCTTTGTTTAATTTTTGTTAACCTGTCCTTTGTTGAGAGTGTAGTGTTGAAGTCTGCCACTACTAATGGGTGGGGATCTATGTGTGGTTTAAGTTTTATTAATATTTCTTATACAAATGTGGATGCCCTTGTATTTGGGGCATAGATGGTTAGGATTGTGATGTCTTCCTGGTGGAATTTTTCCTTGATGAGAATGAAGTGTCCTTCCCCATCTCTTTTTTTTATTAATTTTGGTTGAAAGTCTATTTTATTAGATATTAGAATAGCTACTCTTGCTTGCTTCTTAGGTCTATTTGCTTGCAAATCAGTCTTCCAGCACGTTACTCTCAGGTAATATCAATATCTACCTTTGTGACTTAGGTGTGTTTCTTGTATGCAACAGTTTGTTGGGTCTTGTTTATGCCTCCATTCTGTTAGTCTGTGTCTTTTTACTGGAGAATTGAGTCCATTGATGTTGAGAGAGATTAATGATCAGTGGCTGTTAGATCCTTTGATTTTGATGTTGGCTGTTGTAGTGTGTTTGTGTGCTTGGCTACTTTTTGTTTTTCTGTAGTGAGGTTAATTATTTGTTGTGTTTTCTTGAAAGTAGTTAATTTTCTTGGGTTGTATATGTCCTTCCAATGTTCTCTATATCGCTGGATTTGTGTGTAGGTATTGTTGAAATTAGTTTTTTTTTTTTTTTTAATTTTGAAATTGTTGTTGTTGTTGTTGTTGTTCTTGAAAGTATTGTTCTGTCCATCTATGAGGACTGTGAATTTTGCTTTGTATAGCAGCCTGGGCTGATGTCTATGTTATCTTAGGGTCTACATGATATCTCTCCTGGCCCTTCTGGCTTTCATAGTTTCTGTTGAGAAGTCAGTTGTAATTCTGATGTGTTTGCCATTATATATTACTTGGCCTTCTTCCCTTACAGCTTTTAGTATTTTTTTCCTTTGTTCTGTATACCTACTGTTTTGAATATTATATGGCAAGAAGATTTTATCTTCTGGTCTAATTTATTAGGTGTTCTATATGCCTCTTTTATGCTATAGGCCTCTCCTTTAATTTGGGGAAATTTTCTTCTATGATTTTGTTAAAAAAATATTTTATTGGACTTGTAGTCAGGAATCTTCTTTTTCCACTATTCTTATTATTCTTAGGTTTTGTCTTTTCATGTTGTCTTGGATTTTGTAGATGGTTTGTGTGAGGAATTTTTAGAATTATTATTTTCTTTGACGATACATCGATTTCTTCCATTGTATCTTTTCTACCTGAGATTCTTTCTTCCATCTCTTGTAGTCTGTTGGTTACACTTACCTCTGTAGTTTCTGTTTTCCTTCCTAAGTTCTCCCTTTCCAGGATTTCCTCCATATTGGTTTTCTGTAAATTTTCCAGTTCTATCTTCAGATCTTGAACAGTTTTGTTGATTTCCTTCATCTGTTTGACTGTATTTTCCTTCAATTCTTTTACTGTTTGTTTGAACATTCCTGTTTCTTTTATTTATTTTAGTGATTTAATCATTTCCACTCTGAAAGCCACAAACTATTTGGCTGCGCCTTCCTGTATTTCTTTACAAATGGCCATAACCTGTTTTATTTTTATCTCCTTTTAATTCTTCACGCATTTTATTCATTTCCTCCATTAACCTTTTCATAAGCATAGATGTAAGGTCATCTTCTTGAATTTCACTTATGTTTTGGTATCCAGGGATACTTGCACGTGGATACCTGGGTTCTGGGGATCCCATACTGCTTTGCATTTTGTTGGTTGTGCTTTTATGCTGGCCTGTACCCATCTGGCTGTTTCAGGTGTAGTCTGTTAATTTCTGGTTTCTGCTGGAGTCCTGGGATGGGGAGAATCCCCTTGGTAGGGTTCTCAAGAAGATCTCACCTTTTTAGGTATGGTCAACTGTATGGTGGTGCTTCTCAGGAATTGTCACAGTTCAACTCAGGCATATGGAACTGTGTGGTAACTGTGATGTTCAGGAAGTCTCTCCTCTCATCATGAGATATCCTGGACATGGCTGCCCTGCTGGTAGTTTTCTTGCTCTGAATTTAGTGAGCTGCACCTGCTGCTCTTATGGCATATTTGTTGGGTGTAGCCCTCCTGAAGAACCAGAGAGTTCCACAGTTTTGTCAGTTTAGCTAGGGATAATTGATCACACCTTGGAGCAGTATCTGAGGGCTGCTGCAATGGCTCTCAGGCTTTTGCAGGTCTGATGTTGCAGCTGTGTGCCCCAGTACCCTATAAATAATTAATGGCAGGTGAGCAGAGCACTCAAGTTTGCAGTAGAAGGCTGGAGCCTAGAGCCTGCGTGAACCCAGAAAGTCTTCTGGAGCTGGGTACCTGAACATTGGACCTGATGATCCCCCCGCTTTGGGGTTTCCTCCTGACAGGGGTACTGCAGTTCTGTGCTTTGGAGACCTCAGTTCTGTCTGGGATTGCAAGGAGAACATGTGGAGACAGGCATGCAGGTGGCTCTGCCTTGATGGCGATTGAGCTCCTGGGCATCTGCACATCTGCCAAAACTGTAACTTTCCCCAAGAAATTTTTTGAGGGGTTTCAGATGAGTGCTCTGAGGTCAGACCCGCTGTTCCGCTCATTGTGAGTTTCCATCCAACAGAGAAACTCAGTCTCTGGTGCCTTGGGGCCCACAGTTCTATCTGGGACAGTGAGTCAAGCACACAGGCAGGACTCTGTGCTGGCACCTGTGTGCGCAGCTCTGGGCTGGCTGCTGGGCGCCGGCCAGACCCCAGGTCTATTCCAGGGATTGTCTAGGTTACCTAAGGTCTGTCCAGATCGTTTCCTGCACTGTGGGTTTTCCCTTGGCTGGAAATCTCAGTCTCTGGTGTTATGGGGCCCACAATTCAGTCTGGGGCATTGATCAAAGCATGCAGCATGTGGCTCTCTGCTGGCGACCAAGTGGCTCGTGAAACCGAGACCTCTTTGGCAGTGTAGCTGGGTAAGTTGAAGCTGATTGAATCCCCCACCATGGGGTATCCTCTGATCTGGGCAACACAATCACTGGTGTTTTCTGACAGACAGTTCTGTCTGCTGGTCACTGTTCAGATCCTGCTGTGCTGCTGGTCAGAAAGAGTGTCCTCCTGTGCCACCATCTTGGATCTCTTATAGAATTCTTAATTGTTTAGAGTCACTTGTTGGTATAATGTTCTTGTGGAATGTATATAATCTACCCATATAAATGCTGATTTCTCTACCCCACTATCTGGTTTCAATCTGGACATTGCATTGTGATGTTTCTTGTATGCATCACCTGTCTAAAGTCTGTGTAAACATGCCAGCATTTGTACTCTACATTTTCAGTAAAACAACCAGCCAATGCTGTGCAACGGAGAGAATAGGGTAGGACATCCTGGTCCAGAGGTGGAGAAGAAAGTCATTGTGGGGAGTTGGAGAGTAGAGATCAGCAGGAGAGGGCCTGGAACCATGAGGAGAGAAGACCCAGACTAAAGATATTACTAAAAGCAAGTATAATGTGTAAATTCTGAATGGAAAGAAACTATGTGGGCTTGGAGATTTAGAATTGTGTAATCATTGCCCAGCATTGTGCTCCAGATTAACTAAATTATCCTAGTCTCTGTGTGATGATTTGGGCATACAACTGGTTTAGGAATAATGATGGCGCCATTATGAAAAGTATCAAAATAAAAATACATTTCAAATGAAACCCAAGCATTCCATTCCTGAGTTTTTGCCCTGAAAATAAGGGTCTTTTGAGAGCTTGTCTGCATGTTCTCAACAAGCACAGCCACTCATACAGCCTTTGCCAAACAATTTCCCTCCTGCGTCAGAGAAAGCCACCAGGAGGATGGCCATGGATTTATGAGTGATGAAGGGTACATTTGCATAGTCAGTCACTTCAGCTTCCTCTACTCTGTTGATGAATGAGGTGACAGATATTGGACACAGTGTTCCCTTGCATCCTAAAATTAGCACTGTGAAATACTGACACTCCATTGTTCATGGCCACACTATTAATAATATCCAAAATAAGGAAAAAACCTGAATGCTCATTAATAGATAAATAGACAGACGGAATGACATTCAATAACAGATCATTTAGCCTTTGAATATTTTTTATTTTTTTTTTTTTTATAAGAAATATTGAATACACCACAGTAGGGATGAACTTGAAAATATTGTGCTATATAAGACCACAAAACACAATGATGCAAGATCACATTGATATGGTATACATAAAGTGGTATAACATACAGCTGGAGTAGATTTATGGTTACTGAATCTGAAGAACATGCTGCTAATCAGTGGATGTAGTCTCAGCTGTGCGGAAATAGTATGTTCTACACATCTGTTTGTACAATTACATTCCTGGGGTTGACAATATTCCCTAATATATTTTTCTGAACTTAGATCTTACATTGCATTTCTACCACAGTGAAATGGAAGCTCCCTGCTGCTCATTCCTTACTACTTTAAACCACACTTTTTTTTTTTTTTTTTTTTTCTTTTTCTATCAACCTAAACCCATTTCGGTTACTATTTTAATATTATTTTTCTTACTTCTGCCATTGATTTTTAAGTCCCTAAGTGATGATCTTTCTGAATCAGTTGGAGTAAGCTTCTATATTAAACGTGTTTGATGATCTTGAAAATCCTTAATTTATTTCATGTACTATGCTCTGAACTAAGATCTTGGGGCAGAAAGGTGACTGAAATGAAATATGTTTTACACATGTACAAATTATTTCTGAGTTCTTGTTCAGAAGAAGAACAAAGGATGTACGCACATGGTATCAGAATATATTGCTCACACGAGATGTAGTTTATGCCACCTTTCCAAGAACTGTAGATTGCAGACAGCTTAGCTTGACACCCCTCCCTTCTTTATGTTCTACAGTGTTCCAGTTGTTTAACCAGTGAAAATATCCCTTGCCTGTGGGCCACTTGTGGAAAACTAAACATATACTTCAGTTCTGTTTAGGTTCATGATTTCTTTGCCACAGTTCTGTGAGAGAAAAAAATCCCAGAATGGAGATAATCAATGATTAGAGTATTGTTAGTGTCAGAGGAGCAAGTCTATTATGTAGCAAAACAGATGAGGCTTTTGTGGTTAGGATGGAAGTATGACAGTAATCAAAGTGCTGCATCATTTATAGGTAGCCTCCAATGCATCTGGGTTAATTTTGTAATTAAGACAGGCAGAACAATTCAACATATTGAATATCGAGTAGTAGAGACCATAAGTGACAAGGAAACATGGATGGTTTTGCTCACAGTAGAAAACAAAGAATATAAATTTTGCTTGAAGATTGCTTTTCTGCATAAAAGTAGAAAAGTAATGATTTTGAAGTGTCCCAGGTATTTTCATCCTGTAATTCACGTACCCAAGGAATCAATCATGGGCACTATTCTATACTCATTAACTGAACTCTTGCCCTCAGCTGCCAAGGCCTCAGACTCTGGGTCTGGACCCATTGTTTTTCTGGCTTGTATGCATCCATCTTCGGGACCAGCTGTAAATGTCTAAGAGTTTCTAGAACCATTTTCAATTAGTAAACCTTTATCTTCTCTATTTCTGGTGCACACAGGTGGCACAGTGGGTATTCTTGTGTAGGAGCAGGCAGAGTTATCATACTATAGGGTTCCATAGTGGTGGAGACTTTTTCCAAAAAGTTTTTGAGACTGCCATTGTATACATTCATATCCTCTACCAAAGCCCATATAAAATTTCCCAAAGGAAAATCATAATTTCCCCAACTCCCATAATACATAGCAAAAATCATTAAAAAGGTTACCAAGTCACAGAAGAAGACAATGCAGCCACTCCTGATGAGACTAGGATTAGAGGGAAGTGGAGGAGGACCTCCCCGATCAGTGGACTTGGGGAAGGGTATGGGAGGAGAGAAGGGTGGGACAGTGGGATTGGGAGGGGGCTACAGCTTGGATACAAAGTGAATAAACTATAATTAATAAAACCTTCCTGCCAAAGGGAATCTCCCACTACAAGAGTCCAGGAACAACCAGAAACTAAATTCAAACAACTAAGATAGCCCAATGGGTAGAGGACAGCGTAAAAAGTTCAACCAACAGAAGCCAGAGCATTATGGCATCTCCAGAACCCAGTTATCCAGGGGCAAATAGCCCTAGACACCCCAGCATAAATGAAATTCAAGGAGACAGCCTAACATCTATGCTCAAGAAGATAATAACAGAGGAAACAAATAAAATACGAAAAAGAATTAGAGGAAGATAAAAACAAACAGATCATGGCTATCCGTAAAGAAATGGAGGAAATTAAAGACAAGGAGATTATGGCCATCCATGAAGAAATACAGGAAGCTGCAGCCAAACAGTCTATGGCCTTTAGAGAGGAAATGCTTAAATCACTGAATGAAATAAAAGAAACAGTGGATTGTTCAAACAAACAGCTGAAGGAATTGATGGAAAAACATGAAAATACAGTCAGACAGGGAAGGGAAACCAACAAAATAGCTCAAGACCTGAAGATAGAATTGGAAAAATTAAAAAAAAAAAAAAAAAAAAAACAAATGGAAGAAATTGTGGAGAGAAAGAACTTAGGGAAGAAAGCAGGAACTACGGAGGTTAGCATAACCAATAGGCTACAAGAAATGGAAGAATGAATCTCAGGTGTGGAAGATACAATGGAAGAAATATATGTATCTGTCAAAGAAAATGATAAATCTAAAAAATTCCTGACACAGACCGTCCAAGAAATTCAAGACAACATAAAAAGACAAAACCTAAGAATAATAGGAATAGAGGAAAAAGAAGATTCCCTGCACCAAGGCCCAGAAAATATTTTCAACAAAATCATTGAAGAAAATTTCCCCAACTTAAAGGAGAGGCCAATAAGAATACAAGAGGCCTATAGAACACCCAATAAATTAGACCAGAAAAGAAAATCCTCCCGCCACATAATAATCAAAACTGTAAGTATACAGAACAAAGAAAAAAATACTAAAAGCTGCAAGAGAAAAAGGCCAAGTAACATATAATTGCAAACCCATTAGAATCACACCTGACTTTTCAACAGAGACTATGAAAGCCAGAAGGGCCTGAACAGATATCATGCAGACCCTAAGAGAACACAGATGTCAGCCCAGGCTACTATACCCTGCAAAACTCTCAGTCCTCATAGACAGAGAAAACAAGATATTTAATGACAAAAACAAATTTCAACAATACCTACAAACAAATCCAGCATTACAGAAGACACTGGAAGGGAAAATACAACCCAAGAAAGCTAGCTACATTCAAGAAAACACAGGAAATAAATAACCTCACTTCAGTAAAACAAAAAGCAACCAAGCACACAACCGTATGACCACAGCCAACATCAAAGTCAAAGGATTTAACAGCCACTGGTCATTACTCTCTCTCAATATCAATGGACTTAATTCTCTAAAAAAAGACACAGACTAACAGAATGGATGCTTAAACAAAACCCAGCAATCTGTTGTATACAGGAAACACACCTAAGACACAAAGATAGACATTACCTGAGGATAAAGGGATGGAAGACGGCTTTTCAAGCAAATGGACACAAGAAGCAAGCAGGAGTAGCCATTCTAATATCTGATAAAATAGTCTTTCAACCAAAATTAATCAAAAGAGATGGGGAAGGACACTTCATACTCATCAAGGGAAAATTCCACCAAGAAGACATCACAATCCTGAACATCTATGCCCCAAATACAAAAACACCCACATTTGTGAAAGAAACATTGATAAAACTTAAACCACATATAGATCCCCACACACTAATAGTAGGGGATTTCAACACCCCACTCTCAACAAAGGACAGGTCAACAAAACAGAAATTAAACAAAGAAACAATATCTCTAACAGAGGTAATGAATCAAATGGACCTAACAGACATTTACAGAACCCTACACCCAAACACAAAAGAATTTACCTTCTTCTCAGCACCTCATGGAACCTTCTCCAAAATAGACCACATAGTCGGTCACAAAGCAAGCCTCAACAAATACAGGAAGATTGAAATAATCCCTTGTATCCTGTCGGATCACCATGGAATAAAGCTGGACTTCAGTAACAACAGAAATAGCAAAAAGCCTACACATATATGGAAACTGAACAACTTGCTACTAAAAGACAGCTGGGTCAGGGAAGAAATAAAGAAAGAAATTAAAATCTTCCTAGAACTCAATGAAAATGAAGACACAACATACCCAAACTTGTGGGACACAATGAAAGCAGTGCTAAGAGGAAAGTTCATAGCACTAAGTGCCTTCAAGAAGAAATTTGAGACAGGGCATTCAAGCACCTTAATGGCTCACTTAAAAACCCTAGAAAAAGAAGAAGCAGACACACCAAGAAGGAGCAGAAGGCTGGAAATAATCAAACTCAGGGCTGAAATCAATCAATTAGAAACAAATAAAACAATTCAAAGAATCAATGAAACCAAGAGCTGGTTCTTTGAGAAAATCAACAAGATAGACAAACCCTTAGCCAAGCTAACTAAAAGGCAGCGAGACACCATCCAAATCAACAAAATCAGAAATGAAAAAGGGGACATAACTACAGACACTGAGGAAATCCAAGAAATCATTAGGACATACTTCAAAAGTCTATACGGAACAAAATTTGAAAATTTAAATGAAATGGACAATTTTCTTGACAGATTCCACTTACCAAAGCTAAATCAGGACCAGGTAAATCAATTAAATAGTCCTATATCCCCCAAGGAAATAGAAGCAGTCATCGAAAGACTCCCATCCAAAAAAAGCCCAGGACCTGATGGTTTCAGCGCAGAATTCTACCAAACATTCAAAGAAGAGCTAACACCAACTCTCTTCAAACTATTCCACAAGATAGAAACAGAAGGAGCATTACCAAACTCATTCTATGAAGCCACAGTCACCTTGGTAACTAAACCTCACAAAGACTCAACAAAGAAAGAGAATTTCAGGCCAATCTCCCTTATGAACATTGATGCAAAAATACTCAACAAAATACTCACAAACCGAATACAAGAACACATCAAAGATATCATCCACCATGACCAAGTAGGCTTCATCCCAGGTATGCAGGGATGGTTCAATATACGGAAATCCATCAACGTGATCCACCATATTAACAAATTGAAAGAAAAAAAACCACATGATAATCTCCCTAGACGCTGAAAAAGCCTTTGACAAAATCCAACATCCATTCATGTTTAAAGTATTGGAGAGATCAGGGATACAAGGCACATATCTAAACATAGTAAAGGCGATATACAGCAAACCTATAGCCAACATCAAACTGAACGGAGAGAAACTTAAAGCAATCCCACTGAAATCAGGGACAAAACAAGGCAGCCCACTCTCTCCATATCTCTTCAACATAGTTCTGGAAGTCCTTGCTAGAGCAATAAGACAGTTGAAGGAGATCAAGGGGATACAATTGGAAAGGAAGAAGTCAAATTATCACTATTTGCAGATGCTTTGATAGTATACGTGAGTGACCCCAAAAACTCTACCAGGGAACTCCTAAAGCTGATAAACACCTTCAGCAAAGTGACCGGATACAAAATTAACTCAAAAAAATCAGTAGCCCTCCTGTATACAAAAGACAAAAGGGCTGAGAAAGAAATTAGGGAAACAACACCCTTCACAATAGCCACAAATGACATAAGGTACTTCAGAGTAACCCTAACCAAGGAAGTCAAAGTCTTGTATGAAAAAAATTTCAAATCTCTGAAGAAAGAACTAGAAGAAGATATGAGAAGATGGAAAGATCTCCCATGCTCATGGCTTGGTAGGATTAACATAGTAAAAATGGCCATCTTACCAAAAACAATATACAGATTCAATGCAATGCCCATCAAATTACCAACACAATTCTTTACAGACTTGGAAAGAAAAATTCTCAACTTCATATGGAATAACAAGGAACCCAGAATTGCTAAAACAATCCTCTACAATAAAAGATCTTCTTGAGGTATCTCCATCCCTGATCTTAAGTTGTACTATAGAGCAACAGTTTTAAAAACTGCATGGTACTGGCATAGAAACAGAATGGTGGATCAATGGAACCGAACAGAGGACCCAGAAATAAACCCACATACTTATGGACACCTGATATTTGACAAAGACGCCAAAACCATACAATGGAAAAAAGATAGCATCTTCAACAAATGGTGCTGGTCCAACTGTATGGCTACATGTAGAAAAATGAAAATAGATCCATACTTATCACCCTGCACAAAACTGAAGTCCAAGTGGATCAAAGACCTCAACATAAAACCAGACACATTAAATCAGCTTGAAAAAAAAAATGGGGAATACCCTAGAACTCATTGGTACAGGGGAAAACTTCCTGAACAGAACCCTAACAGCACAGGCTCTAAGAGCAACAATCAATAAATGGGACCTCATGAAACTGAAAAGCTTCTGCAAAGCAAAGGACACCGTCATCAAAACAAAGCAACCTCCTACAGATTGGGAAAGAATCTTCACCAACCCTTTATCTGACAGAGGACTCATATCAAGTATATATAAAGAACTAAAGAAGCTGAAAAGCAGCAAACCAAGTAACCCACTTAAAAAATGGGGAACAGAGCTAAATAGAGAATTCTCTGTAGAGGAATACCGAATGGCAGAGAAGCACTTAAAGAAATGCTCACCCTCACTAGCCATTAGGGAAATGCAAATCAAAACAACCCTGAGAATTCACCTCACAACCATGAGAATGGCCAAGATCAAAAACTCAAGTGACAACACATGCTGGAGAGGTTGTGGAGAAAGAGGAACCCTTCTCCACTGCTGGTGGGAATGTAAACTGGTACAACCACTCTGGAAATCAATCTGGCGTTTTCTCAGACAACTAGGAATAGTGCTTCCCCAAGATCCAGCCATACCACTCCTAGGCATATATCCAAAAGAGGCTCAAACACACAAAAAGGAAATTTGCTCAACCATGTTCATAGCAGCTTTATTTGTAATAGCCAGAAGCTGGAAACAACCCAGATGCCCCTCAACTGAAGAATGGATGCAGAAATTGTGGTACATCTACACAATGGAATATTACTCAGCAATGAAAAATAAGGAAATTATGAAATTTGCAGGTAAATGGTGGGATCTGGAAAGGATCATCCTGAGTGAGTTGTCCCAGAAGCAAAAAGACACACATGGTATATACTCACTCATATAGACATACAACATAGGACAAACCCAATAAAACCTGTGCATCTAAAGAAACTAAGCAAGAGAGAGGACCCTAAGTAAAATGTCTAATCTGCATCTGGAAAGGCAAAGAGGATGGACATCAGAAGAAGAAGAAAACAGGAAACAACCTAGGAACCTACCACAGAGGGTCTCTGAAAGCCTCTGCCCTACAGACTATCAAAGCAGAAGCTAAGCCTGATGGGCAACTATTGGGCAGAGTGAATGGAATTTTATGTAAGAACTGGGAAAGAGTAAGAGCTGGACAGGACAGGGTCTCCACAAGGAGAGCAACAGAACAAGAAAATATGAACACAGGGAACTGCCCAGAGAATCATACTCCAACCAAGGATTATTCATAGAGATAACCCAGTACTCCTGCACAGATGTAGCCCAGGGCAGTTCAGAGTCCAATTGGGTTACATAGTAATGAGAAGAGGGGCTGCCTCTGACATGAACTGACTGGCCTGCTCTTTAGTCACCTCCTCCTGAGGAGGAGCAACCTTACCAGGCCATAGTAGGGGACAATGCAGCCACTTTTGATGTGAACTGATGGACTAAGATCAGAAAGGAGAGGAGAACCTCCCCTATCAGTGGACTTGGGGAGTGGCATGCATGCAGATGGAGGAGGGAGGGTGGGATTGGGAGGGGAGGGAGGGGCTTATGGGGGGATGCAGAGTGAATAAAGTGTAATTGATGAAAAATTTTAAAAAAAGGGAAAAATAATAATTTAAGAACCTTAAATGACTTTCAAAAGTGGAGGAAAACATGGAGTTAGTCAATTTACATGGAGCAAGTCTCGCCCCTGGGGGCAATGGTCTCCTGAACATACTCAGACCTCGGACACCACCACTGCTAGTTCTAGAACTGATGCAGGATGTTCCGACGAGGGGGTTAAGGCTTCTCATAATATTTCCTATAAGCCCACACTTGTTTGTTTACATCCCAGATTTTTATTCATTATTAGCCAGATAGAGCCAAGTAATTGTGGTAATGATTCTTGCTTTTTTGCCCAATGCTGTAATGCTAGTAAATTTACTAGCTGGTTACTCACATGCCTCGCTGGGTGCCTGTGTCCGTTGATGCCCTCACGCTATGACTCTCTTCAGACAGAAAAGGGATTTTGGAATTACAGCTGCCATTGTTACTGCCTTCTCATTGGCGGCTGTTGGAGCTACCACCACGGCATTAGCCATGAGTCATACTAGGCAGACTGCTCAGACCCTGAATAACCTTTTAGCCAATGTAGCTCATGCCTTAGATGTACAAAAAGTAATTAATGGTCAACTAAAAGGAGGTTTGATGGTGTTCAATCAGAGGTTTGACCTCGTGCAGGAGCAAACTGATACCCTATGGCAAATCGCTCAACTTCGCTGTCAATGAAAGTATGCTGGACTTTGAGTCACTAGCATACAACATGAGAATTTTCCCTGTGCTTCAAATCTGTCTAAACAATTGTCTAGCTATATTTTAGGTAATTGGACTGGAGAATTTGATACTATGATGGAGCAGCTGAGAGTGGCCATTGTCATGGTAAATTCTACCAGAGTGGACGCAGGACTAGCCACAGGATTATCATCATGGATTGCTGCAGCCATGAATCATCTGAAGGAATGGGCGGGCATGGGAGCGTTAGCAGGCCTTCTGGTGTTGGTCACCTTGGTTTGCCTGTGGTATATATGCAAGATTAGAATCTCACAACAGCGTAATGCAACCATGACCATTCAGACGTTTACAGCCATTGAAGCAGGACAGTCTCCCCAAGCATGGTTGGCTACCATAAAAAGCCAAAATGTTACGCTCAGGATGCGAGGCTAAGCACTGCACTCAGGGTCAGCCGCCTTGGACCCAGAGAAGAGCATGTCTGATTGCATGCGGGTTGATGCCCCAGGTCCCGCCTCTGAGAAAAAGGTATCAGACGGGTCTGATGCTCTTTGGGTGGATGACACCTAAATGAACATCAGTACAAAGTCCCAATTTTTTTCTAATATCAGAGATCAGACCTCTATTCTTGCCTGATGCGTCCAAAACAAAAAGGGGGAACTGTAGAGAGCTGCATAATGCCGCGCCTGAAAGATGGAGCTGGTTTCCGCCTTCCACCTTCCCGATGGTGAGTGCTCTCTGCCACAAACAACTCCACATTTGGCTAAGGCTGAGGATCTGGCTTGCTTCTATATATGTGGACCTATCTGTATTGCCCACGTGGCATGCTGAGGTTGACTACCCAGAGGCTATTTAAAGTGGGCTGGCTTTCCCCAGGGTCAGATGATTGTTCAAGGTTCCTGAATAAACTGCATTGAAAAAAAAAATAAAATAAAATAAATAAAAATTTGAAAACTATTCAAAGGCTAAATGATCTGTTATTGATTGTCATTCCCTCTGTCTATTTATCTATTAATGAGCATTCAGGTTTTTTCCTCATTTTGGATATTATGAATAGTGTGGCCATGAACAATGGAGTGTCTGTATTTCACAGTGCTAATTTTAGGATGCAAGGGAACACTGTGTCCAATATCTCTCACCTCATTCATCAACAGAGTAGAGGAAGCTGAAGTGACTGACTATGCAAATGTACCCTTCATCACTCATAAATCCATGGCCATCCTCCTGGTGGGTTTCTCTGACACAGTAGGGAAACTCTTTGGCAAAGGCTGTATGAGTGGCTGTGCTTGTTGAGAACATGCAGACAAGCTCTCAAAAGACCCTTATTTTCAGGTAAAAACTCAGGAATGGAATGCTTGGGTTTCATTTGAAATGTATTTTTATTTTGATACTTTTCATAATGCTGCCATCATCATTCCTAAACCAGTTGTATGCCCAAATCATCACACAGAGACTAAGATGGGTACAGGCCTGCATAAAAGCATAACCAACAAAATGCAAAGCAGTATGGGATCCCCAGAACCCAGGTATCCATGTACAAGTATCCCTGGACACCAAACATAAGTGAAATTCAAGAAGATGACCTTACATCTATGCTTATGAAAAGATTAATGGAGGAAATAAATAAAATGTGTGAAGAATTAAAAGGAGATAAAAATAAAACAGGTTATGGCCATTTGTAAAGAAATACAGGAATGCGCACCAAATAGTTTGTGGCTTTCAAAGGGGAAATGATTAAATCACTAAAAGAAATAAAAGAAACAGGAATGTTCAAACAAACAGTAAAGGAATTGAAGGAAAATACAGTCAAACAGATGAAGGAAATCAACAAAACTGTTCAAGATCTGAAGATAGAACTGGAAAATTTACAGAAAACCAATATGGAGGAAATCCTGGAAAGGGAGAACTTAAGAAGGAAAACAGAAACTACAGAGGTAAGTGTAACCAACAGACTGCAAGAGATGGAAGAAAGAATCTCAGGTAGGGAAGATACAAGGGAAGAAATCGATGTATCGTCAAAGAAAATAATAATTCTAAATATTCCTCACACAAACCATCCATGAAATCCAAGACAACATGAAAAGACAAAACCGAAGAATAATAAGAATAGTGGAAAAAGAAGATTCCTGACTACAAGTCCAATAAAATATTTTTAACAAAATCATAGAAGAAAATTTCCCCAAATTAAAGGAGAGGCCTATAAGCATAAAAGAGGCATACAGAACACCTAATAAATTAGACCAGAAAATAAAATCTTCTTGCCACATAATATTCAAAACAGTAAGTATACAGAACAAAGGAAAAAAACATACTAAAAGCTGCAAGGGAAGAAGGCCAAGTAATATATAATGGCAAACACATCAGAATTACAACTGACTTCTCAACAGGAACTATGAAAGCCAGAAGGGCCAGGAGAGATATCATGTAGACCCTAAGAGAACATAGACATCAGCCCAGGCTGCTATACAAAGCAAAATTCACAATCCTCATAGACAGACAGAACAATACTTTCAAGAATAACAACAACAACAACAATTTCAAAATTAAAAAAAAAAAAATTCAACAATACCTACACACAAATCCAGCGATATAGAGAACATTGGAAGGATATATACAACCCAATAAAATTAACTACTTTCAAGAAAAGACAACAAATAATTAACCTCACTACAGAAAAACAAAAAATAGCCAAGCACACAAACACACTACAACAGCCAACATCAAAATCAAAGGATCTAACAGCCACTGATCACTAATCTCTCTCAACATCAATGGACTCAATTCTCCAGTAAAAAGACACAGACTAACAGAATGGAGGCATAAAAAAGACCCAACAATCTGTTGCATACAAGAAACACACCTAAGTCACAAAGGTAGATATTGATATTACCTGAGAGTAACGTGCTGGAAGACTGATTTGCAAGCAAATAGACCTAAGAAGCAAGCAAGAGTAGCTATTCTAATATCTAATAAAATAGACTTTCAACCAAAATTAATAAAAGAGAGATGGGGAAGGACACTTCATTCTCATCAAGGGAAAATTCCACCAGGAAGACATCACAATCCTAACCATCTATGCCCCAAATACAAGGGGCATAAGAAATATTAATGAAACTTGTATAAGTTTGTATAAGAAATATTAATAAAACTTAAACCACACATAGATCCCCACCCATTAGTAGTGGCAGACTTCAACACTAAACTCTCAACAAAGGACAGGTTAACAAAAATTAAACAAAGAAACAAAAACTCTAACACAGGTCATTAAAAAAAAAAGGACCTAACAGACATCTATAGAACCTTTCACCCAAACACAAAAAACTTTACCTTCTTCTCAGCACCTCATGGAACCTTCTCCAAAATAGACCTTGGAGTTGGTCACAAATCAAGCCTCAACAGATACAAGATTACAATAATCCCTTGTATCCTATCTGATCATCATGAATTAAAGCTGGACCTCAACAACAACAGAAATCACAAAAAATCCTACACACATATGGAAAATGAACAACTCATTACTCAATGACAGCTGGGTCAAGGAAGAAATAAATGAGGAAATTAAAGTATTCCTAGAACTCAATGAAAATGAAGGCATAACATACCCAAACTTATGGGACACAATGAATGCAGTGGTAAGAGGAAAGTTAATAGCACTAAGTGCCTTCAAGAAGAAATTCGAAACATCTCATACAAGTAACTTAATGGCTCACAAAAAGTCCCAGAAAAAAAAAAAAAAAAAAAAAAAAAAAAAAAACTCATACCAAAGTGGAATAGACGGCTGGAAATAAACTCAGGGCTGAAATCAATAAATCAGAAACAAATAAAAGAATTCAAAGAATCAATGAAACCAAGAGCTGGTTCTTTGAGAAAATCAACAAGATAGACAAACATTTAGCCAAACTAACTAAAAGGAAAACAAACACTATCCAGATTAACAAAATCAGAAATGAAAAGGGGAACATAACAGACACAATCATTAGGCCTTATTTCAAAAGTCTATACACAACAAAATTTGAAAATCTAAAGGAAATGGGCAATTTTCTTGATTCAATTCCACTTTCCAAAGATGAATCAAGAGCAGGTAAATCAATTAAATAGTCCTATATCCACTAAGGAAATAGAAATGGGCATCAAAAGTTTACCATCCAAAAAAGCCCAGGGCGAGATGATTTCAGTGCAGAATTCTAACAGACCTTCAAAGAAGAGCTAACAGCAACACTGTTCAATCTATTCCACAAAATAGAAACAGAAGAAACACTACCAAACTCATTCTGTGAAGCCACAGTTACCTTTGTACCTAAACCTCACAAAGACCCAACAAAAAAAGATAATTTCAGCCTGAAGAGTTTAATTTACCCAGAATATAACTCCATTTTGAAATAAAGATTTTGACTGGGAACTGAATTCAGGTACCAGGAAATATCACAGAGTGTACACCTGGCAGAAAACAAAGTTAACTCTCCTAGCAACAGCCTGCAGGAAATATAATAGAATAAATGCTTCATAGAAAATAGAGACAAACTCCCTGGCAATAATCAATGGGAATCAGTTGAGAATCGGGTGGGAAAATTCTCCCCAATGTTTCAGATATGGTTTAGAAAAATAGCCATTGTGATTATATGCCTTAGCCATTGTGATTGTGTGCCTCAGAAAAGGTCACCCTGCCCTGCTAAACTTCACCCAATTCTGTAACGCCAAAGCTTGTGCCCCCCTGCTTGCTGCCATGGAAACCCCCTGCTCACAGACTTTCCCTTTAAAAATCCTGTTCACTCAGAGCTCGAGGTCCCACTTCTCTACTGCTGCGCCAGTGAGACTTGGGTCCCGAGTTCGATCGCTCTCGTAATAAAGCTCTCTTGCAATTGCATCGAGTCATCTCCTGGTGGTCTCTGAGGGTCCCGTGAACCTGGCATAACAAGCCAATCTCCTTTATGAACATCGATGCAAAAATACTCAAAAAAATACTTGCAACATGAATACAAGAACACATCAAAGATATCATCCACTATGACCAAGTAGGTTTCATCCCAAGCATGCAGGTGTGTTTCAACATATGAAAACCTATCCCTGTGATCCAGCACATAAACAAACTGAAAGAAAAGGCATGATAATCTCCTTAGATACTAAAAAAGCATTTGACAATATCAAACATCCATTCAGGTTTAAAGTCTTGGAGAGATCAGGGATAAAATGCACATACCTGAACATAATAAAGGCAATATAGAGCAAGCCTATAGCTAACATCAAACTAAATGAAGAGAAGCTTAAAGCAATACCACTGAAATCAGGGACAAGGCAAGGCTGCCCACTTTCACCATTTCTTTTTTTTTTATTTTTTATTTTTTATCAGTTACATTTTATTAGCTCTGTATCCCAGCCGTGTCCCGATCCCTCATTCCCTCCCAGTCCCTCCCTCCCTCCCTCATCTCCACCGTGCCCCTTTCCAAGTCCCAGTATGACTCATGACTAATGCCATGGTGGTAGCTCCAACAGCCGCCAATGAGATGGCAGTAACAATGGCAGCTGTAATTCCAAGATCCCTTTTCTGTCTGAAGAGAGTCATAGTGTGAGGGCATCAACGGGCACAGGCACCCAGGGAGGCATGTGAGTAACCAGCTAGTAAATTTACTAGCATTACAGCATTGGGCAAAAAAGCAAGTATCATTACCACAATTACTTGGCTCTATTTGGCTAATAATGAATAAAAAAGGGGGATATAAACAAACAGGTGTGGGCTTATAGGAAATATTATGAGAAGCCTTAACCCCCTCGTTGGAACATCCTGCATCAGTTCTAGAACTAGCAGCATGAGTCATACTGGGCAGACTGCTCAGACCCTGAATAACCTTTTAGCCAATGTAGCTCATGCCTTAGATGTACAAAAAGGAATTAATGCTCAACTGAAAGGAGGTTTGATGGTGTTCAATCAGAGGTTTGACCTCATGCAGGAGCAAATTGATACCCTATGGCAAATCGCACAACTTGGCTGTCAATGAAAGTATGCTGGACTTTGTGTCACTATCATACAACATGAGAATTTTCCCTGTGCTGCAAATCTGTCTAAACAATTGTCAAGCTATATTTTAGGTAATTGGACTGGAGAATTCGATACTATGATGGAGCAGCTGAGAGTGGCCATTGTCATGGTAAATTCTACCAGAATGGACGCAGGACTATCCACAGGATTATCATCATGGATTGCTGCAGCCATGAATCATCTGAAGGAATGGGCGGGCATGGGAGCGTTAGCAGGCCTTCTGGTGTTGGTCACCTTGGTTTGCCTGTGGTATATATGCAAGATTAGAGTCTCACAACAGCGTAATGCAGCCATGACCATTCAGGCCTTTACAGCCATTGAAGCAGGTCAGTCTCCCCAAGCATGGTTGGCTACCATAAAAAGCCAAAATGTTACGCTCAGGATGCGAGGCTAAGCACTGCACTCAGGGTCAGCTGCTTTGGACCCAGAGAAGAGCATGTCTGATTGCATGCGGGTTGATGCCCCAGGTCCCGCCTCTGAGAAAAAGGTATCAGACGGGTCTGATGATCTTTGGGTGGATGACACCTAAATGAACATCAGTACAAAGTCCCAATTTATTTCTAATATCAGAGATCAGACCTCTATTCTTGCCTGATGCGTCCAAAACAAAAAGGGGGAACTGTAGAGAGCTGGGTAATGCCGCGCCTGAAAGATGGAGCTGGTTTCCGCCTTCCACCTTCCCGATGGTGAGTGCTCTCTGTCACAAACAACTCCACATTTGGCTAAGGCTGAGGATCTGGCTTGCTTCCATGTATGTGGACCTATCTGCATTGCCCACGTGGCATGCTGAGGTTGGCTACCCAGAGGCTATTTAAAGTGGGCTGGCTTTACCCAGGGTCAGATGATTGTTCAAGGTTCCTGAATAAACTGCATTGAAAAAAAAAAAAAAAAAGACACAGACTAACAGAATGGATGCATGAAAAAAACCCAGCAATCTGTTGCATACAAGAAACTCACCTAAGTCACAAAGATAGACATTACCTGAGGGTAAAGGGTTGGAAGACGGCTTTCCAAGCAAATGGACCCAAGAAGCAAACAGGAGTAGACATTCTAATAGCTGATAAAATAGACTTTCAACCAAAATTAATAAAAAGAGATGGAGAAGGACACTTCATACTCATCAAGGGAAAATTCCACCAGGAAGACATCACAATCCTGAACATCTATGCCCCAAATACAAGAGCACTCACATTTGTGAAAGAAACATTGATAAAACTTAAAGCACATATAGATCCCCACACATTAATAGTGGGAGACTTCAACACCCCACTCTCAACAAAGGACAGGTCAACAAAACAGAAATTAAACAAAGAAACAATGTCTCTAACAAAGGTCATGAATCAAATGGACCTGACAGACATTTACAGAACCTTATACCCAAACACAAAAGAATTTACCTTCTTCTCAGCAACTCATGGAACCTTCTCCAAAATAGACCATATAATTGGTCACAAAGTGAGCCTCAACAGATACAAGAAGATTGCAATATTCCCCTGTATGCTGTCTGATCACCATGGAATAAAGCTGTACCTCAACAAAAACAGAAATAGCAAAAAGCCTACACACACACATGGAAACTGAACAACTTGCTTCTAAATTACAGCTGGGTCAGGGAAGAAATAAAGAAAGAAATTAAAGTCTTTCTAGAACTCAATGATAATGAAGACACAACATACCCAAACTTGTGGGACACAATGAAAGCAGTGCTAAGAGGAAAGTTCATAGCACTAAGTGCCTTCAAGAAGAAATTTGAGACAGCACATTCAAGCAACTTAATGGCTCACCTAAAAACCCTAGAAATAGAAGAAGCGGACACATGAAAAAGGAGTAGACAGCTGGAAATAATCAAACTCAGGGCTGAAATCAACCAATTAGAAACAAATAAAACAATTCAAAGAATCAATGAAACCAAGAGCTGGTTCTTTGAGAAAATCAACAAGATTGACAAACCATTAGCCAAACTAACTAAAAGGCAGAAAGACACCATCCAAATCAACAAAATCAGAAATGAAAAGGGGGGCATAACTACAGACACTGAGGAAATCCAAATACTCATTAGGACTTACTTCAAAAGTCTATATGCCACAAAATTTGAAAACCTAAATGAAATGGACAATTTTCTTGATCAATTTGACTTACCAAAGCTGAATCAGGACCAGGTAAATCAATTAAATAGTCCTATATTTCCCAAGGAAATAGAAGCAGTAATCGATAGTCTCCCATCCAAAAAAAGCCCAGGACCAGATGGTTTCAGTGCAGAATTCTACCAGACCTTCAAAGAAGAGCTAAATCCAGTTCTCTTCAAAGTATTCCACAAAATAGAAACAGAAGGAACACTACCAAACTCATTCTATGAAGCCACAGTCACGATGGTACCTTCACCACACAAAGACCCAACAAAGAAAGATAATTTTAGGCCAAGCTCCCTTATGAACATTGATGCAAAAATACTGAACAAAATACTTGCAAAGCAAATACAAGAATACATCAAAGATATCATCCACTATGACCAAGTAGGCTTCATCCCAGGTATGCAGGGGTGGTTCAATATACGAAAATCCATCAATGTGATCCACCATATTAGCAAACTGAAAGAAAAAAAAAAAAACAGGATTTGACAAAATGCAACATCAATTCATGTTTAAAGTATTGGAGAGATCAGGGATACAAGGCACCTATCTAAACATAGTAAATGTGATATACAGCAAGCCTATAGCCAACATCAAACTCAATGGAGAGAAACTTAAAGCAAACCCACTGAAATCAGGGAGAAGACAAGGCTGCCCATTCTCTCCATATCTGTTCAACATAGTTCTGGAAGTCTTGGCTAGAGCAATAAGACAATTGAAGGAGATCAAGGGGATACAAATTGGAAAGGAAGAAGTCAAATTATCACTCTTTGCAGGTGATATGATAGTATACCTGAGTGATGCCAAAAATTCTACCAGAGAACTCCTACAGCTGATAAACAACTTCAGCAAAGTGGCTGGATACAAAATTGACTCCAAAAGAATCAGTAGCCCTCCTGTATACAAAAGACAAAAGGGCTGAGAATGAAATTAGGGAAACAACACCCTTCAAATAGCCACACATGACATAAAGTACCTTGTTGTAACCCTAACCAAGCAAGTCAAAGACTTATATGAAAAAAAAAAATCAAGTCTCTGAAGAAAGAATTAGAAGAAGATATCAGAAGAGGAAAAGATCTCCCATGCTCATGGCTTGGCAGGATTAACATAGGAAAAATGGCCCTCTTACCAAAAGCAATCTCCAGATTCAGTGCCATTCCCAGCAAATTACCAACACAATTCTTTACAGTCCTGCAACAAAAAATTCTCTACTTCATAAGGAATAACAAGAAACCCAGAATTGCTAAAACAATCCTCTACAATAAAAGATCTTCTGGAGGTATCTCCATCCCTGATCTTAAGTTGTACTATAGAGCAAATGTAATAAAAACTGCATGGTATTGGCTTAGAAACAGAATGGGGGATTAACGGAACTGAATAGAAGACCCATAAAAAAACCCCAAAACTTATGGACACCTGATCTTTGACAAAGATGCGAAAATCATACAATGGGAAAAAAAGATAGAATATTCAACAAATGGTGCTAGTCCAACTGGATGACTACATGTAGAAAAATGAAAATAGATCCATATTTATCACCCTGCAAAAAGTAAAGTCCTCATGGATCAAAGAACTCAACATAAAATCAGACACATTAAATTGGTTAGAAAAAAATGGGGAAGACCCTTGAACTCATTGGCACAGGAGACAACTTCCTGAACAGAACACCAACAGCACAGGCTCTAAGAGCAACAATCAATAAATGGGACCTCATGAAGCTGAAAAGCTTCTGTAAATCAAAGGATACTGTCATCAAAACAAAACGACTGCCTACAGATTGGAAAAGAATCTTCACCAACCCTGTATCTGATAAAGGACCAATATCCAGTATATATAAAGAACTAAAGAAGCTGAAAAGCAGCAAACCAAGTAATCCAATTACAAAGTGGGGAACAGAGCTAAACAGAGAATTCTCTGTAGAGGAATATCGAATGGCAGAGAAACACTTAAAGAAAAATCTCAGTGTCTTTAGGCATTAGAGAAATGAAAGTCAAAACAACCCTGAGATTTCACGTTACACCCGTCAAAATGGCCAAGATGAAAAACTCAAGTGACAACACATGCTGGAGAGGTTGTGGAGAAAGGGGAACCCTGCTCCACTGCTGGTGGGAATGTAAACTTGTACAACCACTCTGGAAAGCAATCTGGTGCTTTCTCAGACAACTAGGAATAGCGCTTCCTCAAGGACCAGCTATACCACTCCTAGGCATATATCCAAAAAGGCTCAAGTACACAATAAGGATATTTGCTCAACCATGTTTGCAGCAGCTTTATTTGTAATAGCCAGAAGCTGGAAACAACCCAGATGCTGCTCAACTGAAGAATGGATGCAGAAATTGTGGTATATCTACAGAATGTGGTATTACTCAGCAATAAAAAAATAAGGAAATCATGAAATATGTAGGTAAATGGTGGGAACTGGAAAGGATCATCCTAAGTGAGCTGTCCCAGAAGCAGAAAGACACATGGTATATACTCACTCATATAGACATAACATAGTATACACCTACTAAAAACTGTACATCTAAAGAAACTAAGCAAGAGAGAGGACCCTTACTAAAATGCTCAATCCCCATCCTGAAAGTCAAAGAGGCTGGACATCAGAAGATGAAGAAAACAGGAAACAACCTAAGAACCTGCTACAGAGGGCCTCTGAAAGGCTCTGCCCTGCAGACTATCAAGCAGATTCTGAGACTTATGGCCAATTCTTGGGCAGAGTGCATGGAATCTTATGTAAGAAGTGGGAAATAATAAGAGCTGGAGAGACGGAAACCACACGAGGAGAGCAACAGAACCAGAAAACTTGAACACAGGGAACTTCCCAGAGACTCATGCTCCAACCAAGGACTCTTCATGGAGATAACCTAGAACCCCTGCACAGATGTAGCACATGATAGTTCAGTGTCCAAGTGGGTACATAGTAAATGAAGAGGGACTTCCTGTGACATAATCTGATTGGCCTGCTCTTTGATCACCTCCCCCTGAGTGGGAAGCAGACTTACCATGCCACAGAAGATGACAATGCAGCCACTCCCGAGGTGATCTGATAGACTAGGATCAGAAGGAAGGAAAAGAGGACCTCCCCTATCAGTGGACTTGGGGAGGGGCATGCATCAGGAAGGGGAGGGAGGGTGGGGTTGGGAGGGGAGAAGGGAGGGGCTTATGGGGGAATACAAAATAAATAAAGTGTAATTAACAGTAAAAAAAAGTAAAAAAAATTAAAATAAAATAAAAAAATAAAAAGTGTAAAGCCACAGAATAAAAAAAAGAAAGAAATGTAGGAATAACTTTTAATTTGTTCCTCAACATACACAGGTGTGCAAACAAACACACACACACACACACACACACACACACACACACACACACACATATGAGCATGGAAAGAGTAGTTTGTTCTTTTTTGGGGGGGTATATTCTTATTTTTTGTTTTTTATATTAATATTTTTTTATTTTTAAATATTTCATACATTCACTTGTATCCCAGCTGTAGCCCACTCCCTCTTTCCCTCCCAACCTCCCCTCCCTCCCTCATCTCCTCCCTGGCCCCTTCTGAGTCCACTGAGAGGGGATGTCCTCCTCTCCTTCTGTCTGGCCCTAGCTTATGAGGTAACTTCAGGATGGTTGCAATGTCCTCATCTGTGACCTGGCAAGGCTACTCCTCCCTCAGGGGGAAGGGGAAGCTCATGAGTTCATGTCAGAAACAATTCCTGTCCCCCTTACTAAGGAACCCACTTGGATACTGAGCTACCATGGGCTAAGTCTGAGCAAGGGTTGTAGGTTATATCCATGCATGGTTCTTGATTGGATAAACAGTCTCATAGAAGACCCCTGTGCTCAGATATATTTGGACCTTGTGGGGCTCCCTGTCCCCTCTAGGATATAATAATTCCTCCTTCCTTCATATGATTCCCTACACTCTGCCGAAGGCTTGGTTATGGGTCTCAGCATCTACTTTGATACACTGCTAGGTAGGGTCTTTCAGGTGCCTTCTGTGGTAGGCTACTGTCCTGTTACTTGTTTTCTCCTATTTCCAATGTTCATCCCCTTTCTCTTTCTAGATGAGGATTGATCATCTTACCCCTGGACCTCTTTCTTGTTTATCTTCTTTAGGTGTACATATTTTAGTATGTTTATCCTATCTTATAGGTCTATATAAGTGAGTATATGCCATGCGTGTCTTTCTGCTTTGGGGATACCTCACTCAGGATGATTTTTTCTAGATCCCACCATTTACCTGCAAAATTCATGATTTCCTTGTTTTTAATTGCTGAGTAGTATTCCATTGTGTAAAAGTACCACAATATCTGTATCCATTCCTCCGTTGAGGGGCATCTGGATGGAAAAGTTTGTTCTTGCAAATGTTTTGTATGGATGGCTGCAGTAACTGTGGCTTTTGTATTTGTGTGCTCATGAAGTTATTCCTGTCTGATTCATCAGCTGGTGTCACTAGGGTACATAGTAAAACCCTATCTCTTTCATGACACTTTGGAGGCATTTTATTGAGTGTGATGCTATCTATAAAGAGGATGGGTCCACAAATCATGAACTCAATACCTGCTTCTAAGCATCCATAAAAAGCTACCATAAATAGCTAAAATGTTATGCTCAGGATGCGAGGCTAAGCACTGCACTCAGGGTCAGCCACTTTCGACCCAGAGAAGAGCAAGTCTGATTGCATGCGCGTTGATGCCCCAGGTCCCGCCTCTGAGAAAAAGGTATCAGACGGGTCTCATGGTCTTTGGGTGGATGACACCTAAATGAACATCAGTACAAAGTCCCAATTTATTTCTAATATCAGAGATCAGACCTCTACTCTTGCCTGATGCGTCTAAAACAAAAAGGGGGAACTGTAGAGAGCTGCATAATGCTGCACCTTAAAGATGGAGCTGATTTCCGCCTTCCACCTTCCCGATGGTGAGTGCTCTCTGTCACAAACAACTCCACATTTGGCTAAGGCTGAGGATCTGGCTTGCTTTCATGTATGTGGACCTATCTGCATTGCCCACGTGGCACGCTGGGGTTGGCTACCCAGAGGCTATTTAAGCTGTGGGCTGGCTTTCCCCAGGGTCAGATGATTGTTCAAGGTTCCTGAATAAACTGCATTGAAAAAAAAAAAAAAAAAAAAAAAAAAAAAATATATCCTTTGGAAGAATAAAAAAAAAAAAAAAAAAAAAAAAAAAAAAAAAAAAATGAACCATACCTGCCCCGGGGAAACACTGTTTGTATGTTTGCAACCTTCTCTATCAAAAGTTCTGCAATCAGATCTTTGTTTTGCTGAAGAACAAGTGAAAGTGGTGTGAAACCATCCTGAGAAGTAAACACAATTAACAAAACATGAAACTCAACTGAACTTCATGAGGTATCTCTCAACTGAATGAAAAAAATCTTTTGAATGTTATGAACATAAATACATAAATTACACAGAGAGATGAACAGGTTCCTCCCCCTTGGCTCCCAGCTGCTCTTCCCCAGAGGCTGCTCCACCCCTTTGAATCTCCAGTTCTCTCCAAAACTCCTCTACTCACTGGTGCCAATAATTTTCACTTCACATGAGGGTGGGACAGGTGGGGAGAAGAGGCAGGGGCTGGGACTGGGCTGCAAAGTGATTAAATAAATAAAATTATACATATATGATGAACTTCAATTTAAACAACAAAAAGAGTCTTCACTTCAATATGTGGTTTTTCTCAACTAAAACAAGAGAATCTTGCTTCTAACCTATTGGAACCCAGACAAGCTCCCTGAAAACTAGAATGTGCTGTGACTGGATCTTAGCATAACCATCATCAGAGAGACATCATCCAGCAATTGATAAAAAGCAGATACAGAATCACACAGCAGAATATAAGGTGGAGTTCAGGGAGTCCTAGGAGGACTAGGAAGGATTGGAGGATCCAGAGGGATCAGGGACACCACAAGAACATGCCCCACAGAATCACCTGGCTGACTGTGGGCTCCCAGAGATCAGGGTGCCTGTGTGGGTCTGATCTGGGTCCTCTGCATACATGTTATGGCTGTGTAGCTCAGTGTTCTTGTGGGACTCCTAAAAGAGGGGACAGGGCTGTCTCTGACTCTTTTGCCTCCTTTTGGGACCCTTCACCTCCCACTAAGTTGCCTCATCCAGCCTTGATATTAGACTATATGACTGGTCTTATTGTAGCTTGTTATGTTGATGTCCCCAGAAAGCCTGCTTTTTTCTGGGGGAAGAGATAGGAACAGACAAGGGGGAAAGGGGACACGGTGTAGGGAGACTGGGGAGAGGAGAGGGGAAGGAAACAGCAATCAGGATGTAGTGTGTGTTTTATAAATAAATTAAATTATATAAATACAAAATAAATAAATAAAGCCAAGAGCTTCTTGGGGACACCAATGCTATCTTTCCCTTCCATTGCCCCACCCCTAGGACATGATAGCAAAGCAAAGGTTTTATGTTAGTTGGGTAAAGGAGCTAAACAGTACTCTCCAGAACAAAGTCACTCAATCTGTATTTCACAGAATGTTTATTTTTCTAGAAGAGCCACAGAGACTGAAACATCCCATTATTACAGAACTATGATTACAGGTCCAGTATGAAAAAGACCCCTTGACTTACACCCATACTTGACAGCACTTTTGTGGGGAGCATTCACATTTGAGGATGGGCTTCAGAGATGTGGTGCTCACAGTTTTCCAGTATGTTCGCACCAGGCTGGGGTGAAGGTCATCCTCTTTAGGGTGGCAGGAAAAAGTTACCATTGTCAGGTACTCCTGTTCCAAATGGGCCCCTCAGGAAATTGCTCTGAATTAAAGTTTAATTGTCATTGCTTATTGCTGTAAGAGGCAAGATCTGTATCTTTGCAGTTAAAAACCTCAGTAGAGAATTTTATTCTTTTTTTTTTTTTAAAGATTTGTTTGTTTATTATGTATACAGTGGTTTGCCTGCAGGACAGAAGAGGGTACCAGATCCTGCTATAGGTGGTTATGAGCCACTATGTAGTTGCTGGGGATTGAACTCAGGACCTCTAAAGAGCAGTCAGGTTGTTTAATATCTGAGCCATCTCCCCAGCCCCCAAACTTTATTCTTATGTATAGTAATGATCCAATAACAACATGAAAGACTACATTTTAGTAACTAAATTTCTTTTTTTTTAATTCTAGACAAAATATAAGCCAGCAATATATATATATAACAGTAAATTAATAAAAACTCTAATACTGACCTCTGACCTCTGAGTGGTCAGGTTAGCTGCAAAAGAGCAACAGGGCACATAACTTATAAGATAGTAGGGTCCCCAGTTAACCTTTGGGGTTTTCTTTTATGGGGGTCACTAAAGGGCTATAATAAGAGTGATCATCTGTTTTGATTAGTGAGCAAAGTCATCTCTAGACTAGTTTGTAACTCAATTTTTTTAATCAAACTAAGAGTTCTGTCTCCCCAACTAAAGAGCATTTTTATCTGCTCATATAAACTTGGGAAAATTAAACAATGTTTTCTTTGTATTTCACTTCCGTATCAGGTTTCCAAATTTGCCTTCTAATTACTACTCCATTCTCATTCTCCTTATTTCAGCCTCACCCCTGAGAGACAAACCATGTTGGTGGAATTTGTTGACAGCAACACAATCTCTATTTATTATAAAAGCTTCTTTTTAGTCATAAAACCCAACTTTAAGAAACTTGTTGTTTTCTTCTGTGGTTTTATATTAATTCCAAAAAAAAGAGAGGCTTTGATTAAAAAAAAAAAGATATGCAAAATATTTGTACCTTTTAACAAATTCAGTGTTCCTAAAAGTATTTGCTATGCATTCATAGAAGAAATCTATAGCCTCTAAAAAATTTTTGAAAGTGCCAATACTTTTGATACATTTGACATTGAGCCCTTTAGAGCACTTTTACTTGGTTAATGCCTGAGCCTCTGTGCTGGAAAATGGAGCTGTGTGTATCAATATTTTATAAGCAATATATTACATGTGAATTGGAAATAAAAGCCAATGCTTTTTTACCTTTGTTTTAGCGTCAATGTTTGCACTATGCTCAAGGAGCTGGGAAGCTATGAAGGTGTTATCATTGTGTACAGCATAGTGGAGGGCGGTGTTGCCAAGAGCATCCATAGCGTTTGGTCAGCACCCTGTTGTAGCAGGAGAGCCATGCATTCCACATGCTGGTGCTGTGAGGCCCATGAGTGTTACATAAATACATCATTGGCTCAACTAAAAATAAGCATTCCACACTTCATAAATTACTGGTCATTAAATGAGATACAGTCATTGTTGTTATTCTAAGAAATATGCCTTGCTTTTTGAGACATGGTCATCTATGTAGCTCAGCCTTGCCTGAGTTCACATCTTCCTACCTGAGCCTCCCAAGTGGTAAGATTGAATACAGGTGTGTGTAAACACACCCAGATAGTCTAAGCACTTTTACAATATTTATTAATTCTTGGAAATTTTCATACAATGTGTGTTAATCATATTCACCCCTAACCCACCCGTCTAACTCCTCCCAGATCCATTCCCACCTCCCCACACTCTCCAACTTCATGTCTTTTTAGTTATTTATTATTTAAATATCCCATGATTCCTATCTGAGCTGTCCATGTACTCTTGGAGTGTGGTCATCTACTGGCATGTGGTCGATTTACTAGTAGCCATACCATTAGAAAGCTGACTCTCTCAGGCTCTGAGGCGGTTCATGTCTGTACTCCCAGTATTAGGAGAGGCAGAGGCAGGTGGAACTTTGTGATTTGAGGCCAGCCTGGACTACAAACTGAGTCCAGGACAGCCAAGGCTACACAGAGAAATCCTGTCTTGAAAAACAGAAATAATAATAATAATAATAATAATAATAATAATAATAATAATAATCTGACTCTCCTTCCCCAGAAGCCACCAAATGCCCTTGGCTCCTAAGTTAAAGATGGGGCTCATGAACCAATTTTCCACTCCTTGGTAGAATGCTTGATCTTGTTCAGGTCTTGGGCAGGGAATCCTGGCTGCTGTGAGTTCATGAGTACCTCAGTCTTGTCATGCCCACAAGACACTGTTTCACTCTGGTCCTACCTGACCTCTGGCTCTTACAATCTCTAAGTGTAGGTAGCCAGAACTACCCAAGACTTCCTCAGAGATCCTGATGAAAAGACAAAGGGAACTTTTGTTCTGTATCCTTGTCCAGGAGTGGACTTTGCAAGACAATCTAGGAATGGAACAGTGCCTCAAAAGAGTCAAAGTTGAAGCTTCTTGGAACTTAACTCTTCCTCCTGGACTGTGGTAATCAGTCCTTTGACAGCTGTGTCTGATGTATCCATGTTCTCATTGCCAATATTGACTTGGCTATTTTCACCCTTGAAAATGGTGGTGTGTGTGTGTGTGTGTGTGTGTGTACTTTTTTTTTTTTTTCTGTTGTTTATTTGTTGTTGTTGTTTTTTAATGTGTTTTTTTTTTTTTTTTTTCAATGCAGTTTATTTAGGAACCTTGAACAATCATCTGACCCTGGGGAAAGCCAGCCCACTTTAAATAGCCTCTGTGCAGCCAACCTCAGTATGCCACGTGGGCAATGCAGATACTGTCCTCAGCCTGAGCCAAATGTGGAGTTGTTTGTGACAGAGACACTCACCATCGGGAAGGTGGAAGGCGGAAACCAGCTCCATCTTTCAGGAGTGGCATTTCTCACGCAGCTCTCTACAGTCCCCCCTTTTGTTTTGGACGCATCAGGCAAGAGTAGAGGTCTGATCTCTGATATTAGAAATAAATTGGGACTTTGTACTGATGTTCATTTAGGTGTCATCCACCCAAAGAGCATCAGACCCGTCTGATACCTTTTCTCAGAGGCGGGACCTGGGGCATCAACCCGCATGCAATCAGACATGCTCTTCTCTGGGTCCAAGGTGGCTGACCCTGAGTGCAGTGTCACCATTTTGGCTTTTTAATGCTTGGGGAGACTGTCCTGCTTCAATGGCTGTAAAGGCCTGAATGGTCATGGCTGCATCACGCTGTTGTGAGACTCTAATCTTGCATAATACCACAGGCAAACCAAGGTGACCAACACCAGAAGGCCTGCTACCGATGCCCACCATTTCCTTCAGATGCTTCATGGCTGCAGCAATCCATGATGATACTCCTGTGGCTTCCTCCCACTCTGGTAGAATTTACCATGGCAATGGCCACTCTCAGCTGGTCCATCGTAGTATCGAATTCTCAGTCCAATTACCTAAAATATAGCTTGACAATTGTTTAGACAGATTTGCAGCACAGGAAAGTTCTCATGTTGTATGCTAGTGACACAAAGTCCATCATACGTTCATTGACAGGCAAATTGAGCGATTTGCCATAGGGTATCAATTTGTCCTGCACGAGGTCAAACCTCTGATTGAACACCATCAAACCTCCTTTTAGTTGAGCATTAATTCCTTTTTGTACATCTAAGGCATGAGCTACATTGGCTAAAAGGTTATTCAGGGTCTGAGCAGTCTGCCCAGTATGACTCATGGCTAATGCCGTGGTGGTAGCTCCAACAGCCGCCAATGAGATAGCAGTAACAATGGCAGCTGTAATTCCAAGATCCCTTTTCTGTCTGAAGAGAGTCATCCTGTGAGGGCATCAACGGGCACAGGCACCCAGTGAATGTGAGTAACCAGCTAGTAAATTTACTAGCATTACAGCATTGGGCGAAAAAAGCAAGTATCATTACCACAATTACTTGGCTCTATCTGGCTAATAATGAATAAAAATGGGGATGTAAACAAACAGGTATGGGCTTATAGGAAGTATTATGAGAAGCCTTAACCCCTCGTTGGAACATCCTGCATCAGTTCTAGAACTAGCAGTGGTGGTGTCCGAGGTCTGAATAGGTTCAGCAGACCATTGCCCCCAAAGAGTCATGTAAATTGCCTAACTGCATGTTTTCCTCCACTTTTGAAAGTCATTTAAGGTTCTTAAATTATTTTTTCCCTTTTTTTTTTAATTTTTTTCATCAATTACACACTATTCATTCTGCATCCCCCCATAGGCCCCTCCTCCCTCCCAATCCCACCCTCCCCCATGCATGTCACTCCCCAAGTCCACCGATAGGGGAGGCCCTCCTCCCTTTTGATCCCAGTCCACCAGTTCACATCAAAAGTGGCTGCACTGTCCTCCCACTATGGCCTGGTAAGGCTGCCCCCCAGAGGGAGGCGATCAAAGAGCAGGCCAACCAGACCATCATGAAATTTGTAGGTAAATGGTGGGATCTGGAAAGGATCATCCTGAGTGAGTTGTCCCAGAAGCAAAAAGACATGGTATATACTCACTCATATAGACATACAACATAGGACAAACCCACTAAAACCTGTGCATATAAAGAAACTAAGCAAGAGAGGGACCTAACTAAAATGTCTAATCCCCATCCGGAAAGGCAAAGAGGATGGACATCAGAAGAAGAGGAGAGCAGGAAACAACCTGGGAACGTACCACAGAGGGAGTTCTGAGGGCCTCTGCCCTGCAGACTATCAGGGCAGAGGCTGGGCCTGTTGGGCAACTGTTGGGCAGAGTGGATGGAATTGTGTGTGTACTTCTTAGGAAACCTTCTGGGGATGAGTCATCAGCAAGATCTACTGTCCCAGCTATGCTTTTTGTCTCCTTTATTTCTCAACCCTGCTCCTCTATCTGAGACCCTTATTTCTATTGGTTTGGGTCATTTCAGCTTTCTGTCTTGAGATGTTCCCTGAGTCTTCCAGGAAGGAGTGTGATACAGAGGTCCCATTTGGGGCTAAGCGCTCCACAGACACTTACTTATTCTCTACATTTTGACCAGTTATGACTTTCTGTGCTAGGTGTTTTCCACTGCACGAAGTCCAAGCATTTATTTGTCATCCATCTCATACTGAAATTGTTAGCCATTGTCTATCTACCTTAATTAGAGGTGTGCAGCTGTCGTTGTCACAGGCATTAATGTCACAGTTCCTCTCTAATAGAAGAGTTACCACTCCCAGATGGCCACATGCACAAGCATAATGCAGTGCAGTTCTGTGAAAATAAGAGGACTTTTTAGGAGGTAATGGAGACCTATGTTGAAGCACATGTATGAACATAATTTTAAAAATTAGATATTGTATAATTAATTTTCTTCTGAAGGAAGATCATTTCTTTCCTTCATTCCTTACAATTCTGGAGACATTTGACAAAGCCTGCCCCATTCAGGGAAAGTGCTCAATCATGATTCCCTCCATGCTTGGAGTAGCCTGCTGAGTAAAAGGAGAAATCCCAGTAGGTTTGTCTTGTCTTGGATTTGAATTAATCGAATCTGTTACCTTCTAGCTACTACCATGTGCTCCATAACTCAACTTCCTCATCCACATGATGGGCATTAAACAGTAGCTATCTTACATGGTGCTCCTGCAATGCTTTACCTTAAATCTGTACAAAGTGTGTACAAATGTTGCTAGCACCTGACAGCTTAATGTTGGTGATAGAGTGATGATTAGTCTTCACACTGCTAACAAATACAACATTTCAATGAAGTGAAAGAATAGCATAGAATGCATGTGTGTTCACATGTGCACACGCATGCTCATGCATGCTATTGAGTGTATGAAAGTCAGAGGCAAACTTGAGGAGGCCAGTCCTCATCCACCATGTGGGTCCCCGGATAGGAAGTCAAGGTTTCGAGGTTGGCACCAAGCACCTCTAGCTGCTGAGCCAGTCTCTCCTGCTGGAGAATTACAGATCTAGATAACTGTAGTTTTAACTGCAGAAGGGTCAGGTACATGTTCAAATGGGAATGATCTTGAAATTGTATCCCTGCCTTCAACTAGCTAGCATTGCAGACCAATGAACATTGTGTCTTCCTAAAATGCTCTTTATTTCACATTTTTAGTATCTATGACATCAGAATTCCAGTTAAAATTTGCGACATTTTATAACTAGAATTAGCAGCTTTTTAAATTTTTGTTTAAATTTAATGTTTTAAATTTAAAACAAAAATTTAACACATCCTCCCTTATTCATTAGTGTAAAGTACCATGGATCGTATCATGACACAAAGGAGAATAAAAACTTTCAAGTCTTCCCCCAGTTCTATTCATTAATGGTAGAGAAAAGAGGTAACCTGGGCTATTCTTTATGTCATGCACATTCCCACCTCAATTCAGGTGTCTCAACTTTAAAGCTACACTTAATACACAAGAAAACCTTAAGGAGTATCCAAATTCTCACGTTTTCCCAAAAATTCTTTTTTTGGGACTAGTGAATGCTATCTGAGCTAGCCCACTGTTCAGGATAAGGAGAAACTCACATTCAGGCCTAGATTTTACCTCTAGCAGTTAATGTGAAAAAGTAGAGCCTCACTATCCTTTCCTTGGTGAACACATTTGGCAGTGTATCTACATAACCTACTATGACCTGCTGCCCTCTCACAACAAAACATTGGGAGTTGATGACTTATAGCTAACCCCTCCATTGCACAGAGAAACTCTCCCTCATCATAATCACATCTGATTCAGTTGACTCAACTACTCCCCCTATCGGCCCAGCCTGCCGCCCATAGCCCCTTCACCCTTTGCTCCTACCCACTCCCAGGTTCTATTACCTGTTCCTCTTGTCTGTGTCATTCCCACCTTTTACCCAGAACATGAGAAAAATCTCCACTGTAGTTACAACGCCTACACTCGCAGCCCAGTGGATCTGTCCCACCACGCAGTATCCTGTGAGGTATCTGGGCACTTTGAGGCTATCACCACTAACACACCCACAGCCCAGGGAGGCTGCCCACTGGGGAGTAGAGGAGCTGCCAGGCTCCAGGCCCCTTCTCCTGGACCAAAAGATCCTCCTCATACTCGGGCCAAGTTGTCAGCCAGTCCTGCCCACCTCCCCCGCCGTCCCCACCTCCTCCCAGAAAAACTATGAAATAAAGCCAGCCAAGTCTCTCCACCCCACCACAGGAGCATCCATGGAGTCGGTGGTTCAGTGTGCAGGCAACCGCCCCCTCTGCCGCCTGGCAAAGCGGTTAAGTTAGGTGAGTGGGTGCATGTCTCAAGCTTTCCAACCCAGAAGGTTCCCAGTTCTCCACCTGCCAAATATGGATTTCATCCCCTAGCTGCTGAACGCCAGTGCACTCTGTTAAGTCAAAGTGTGCACACCTCAAAGATCCTCCCAGCAAAGAAGGAAGGGATTGGCTGCTGCCTACCTTCTTTCCTCATCGCCTAGCTTGCTACAGTTTTGGGCACACAGACTCCAGTGACAGGACCCTAGCCAATCCTACAACCTCTGCTCATGAAAAGCCCTGTCAATCGCACCTCCCCCAGCAGACCTGCAGAACCAAACACCCAAGCATGCTGGGTGATGATTCAGGTCCTTTGCCACACTGCAGTTCACTCTTGCCTGCTCCAAAAGCCAAGTGATTCCTAGTTCCCAATGAAGACTGGTAGTTCAAAATGGCATTTGTTATTTACTGTTCCAGAATAAACCAACTCTTTGGAGATGGAAACAGGGAAATCAGGGGTTTAAGCTTGTCCTTCACTACCTAGGAGTTCGAGGTCAGCCTGGGATACATGATATCTTGACAAACACACACACAAAACAGAAACAAACACTAGAATAAAATTATATTGGGAAAGGAAATAAGGAAATATTGATTGGCTGGAGTGACAGCCTGTTCTAGCACAAAGGCAAACCCTGTCTCGAAAAAAAGAACGAAAGAAAAAAAAAAAGGTCTTTTCTTTCTCAGATAACTTTGAGTAAATTTTGATAAAATCTGTAATAATAGCTATGAAGAGGCAGACACAAGCACAAGACCAATGCAAGTTTGAACCCAGTCTAGTCTCTATATCAGTGTCTCATGAAAGTAATTAAATACAGAAATATAATACAGAATACAGAAAAATAATTAAAAATATGACTGTGCTTAGAAATTTGTTTTTTGTTTTGTTTGTTTGTTTGTTTTGTTTTGAGCTGAGTTTCTCTGCAGACCAGGGTGGCCTCAAGCTCAAATATACACCTGCTTCTGCATCCCAAGTAGGAATTTGTATTAATGAGCCAGCTGCTCCTAGCTATAGCCTCTCTTTACCTGTTGTAGAATGTCTCACTTTCAGAAACACTTAGTGGCTATTTATTATCATCTCAAATCTCAATAAATGTTTTGAGGTTGATGGCCAGAAAAGCAATTTTTTTTTTCTTTCTCTCTCTCTGTCTTTCTTTTTTGTTTTGTTAGGTTTTGGTTTTGGTTTTTCCAGACAGGTTTTCTCTGTGTAGCCTGGGCTGTCCTAGACCTGCTTTGTAGACCATGCTGGTTTCAAACTCATATTGATCCACCTTCCTCTGCCTCCTAGAGTGCTGGGTTTACAGACAAGTTTGTGCCACCACAGCCAGCTAGAAAGGTAATATTTAGCCCACCTAAAAATGTACATATATATTTTTTTTATGAAATGAACTTTTTTACTATGATCGAAATTCATTTTATTTTGCCCTTAAATTTTTATTTTCTTCATTTTCTACTTCCATCCTTTTGATGTAAGTGTCTGTGCCTGATGGTGTTATGGGTGTATATACATATGGAGGTCAGAGGATAGATTTACATGTCATCCTCAGGAATGTCACCTCCTTTGACTGGCCTAAAGCTAAACAATTAGGCTAGACTGGGAGCCAGTGTGCTTCAGGGATCCTCTGGTTTCCTGTTACAGTGCTGGGATTATAAAAGCACATCACCACATCTGTATTTTAGAGGGATGTCAAGCCCCTGCTTGCAAAGCATTGACTGAGCCACCCCTTCAGGACTACTTCTATTGTGTGTATGTGGGGGTTCAGGAAGTTGACACTGTGTATTCTTCAACAATTTAAATCCTCTTCGGCAATATAAGTGTCTATATTTAGAATTACCAGCTCATGTATGTTTCTTTTTGTGTCAGCCTATATGTCTGTCTTTTTATGTCAGCCTAATTTGTCTACATTTTCTATGGTCTGACACATTATCAGAGTAATTCTTCTCTTTTCTGGAGACAATTTCTGAATAAGTCCTTAAATATTAAAATATTTAAAAACACACAAAAAAACATGTGGTCATCCATCCAACATTCTTTCTAGAACTATCTCAACCAAATTGTTATTCAGTGTAATCAGGTAAAAAAAAAAAAATGTCATGAAAAGTTAATTTCTTTTGAATGCCTTATGGCTTCTAGTGATGTCTAGTCCAGCTAGACTATGGAGCTAGAAGCCCTAGGTAATCTGAACAAAGCCCTCAAATCTAAGCTGGTTAAACTCAAGCATCTGTTAAGACATGACTCAAATCTTATTCTAGACTCAGGAAGAGTGAGACTCAAGAAAGCAGAGAAAAGGTGCACTGAGCACCCACAATCTGTTTCTGAATTCCTATCTAACCAACTGCTAGATGAGAGGCTTTCTAGGATCTGCACTCTGTAGGATACAAATAGGAAATGCAAATATCCATTGTCAACCAGTTCTAGCCAGAAAGCTACAATCACTAACTTCATATTAATCAGTGATTAAACAAAAAATATAAAATATAAGATCATTCTGGGCATGTTGGCACATATCTTTAATTTCAGCACTCGGGGAGGCAGAGGTAGGAGGATCTCTGTGAGTTCAAGGCCAGCCTGCTCTACAGAAAGAAATCCAGGACACACTGAAAATCCCTGTCTCAAAAAACAAACAAACAAAAAAAGACCTGATACCTTAAATATATAACAGTAAGTGATATAGTAGAAACTATAATTACTAAGCACTGTAAGAGGTTACACAAAATTGATGCTAAAAGTTTAAATGCTCAAGTAATTCACTAGTTCTGGTTCTTCTCAGTACCCAGTAACTGCCAGATGGTTTTATATGTCCTGAAACTTAGCTGAGAGCAACAAACAAGCACTGCATACAGGAGGGTTCTATTGTGGTGGGATGATTTTGCTCAACAAGAACACAAGGGGGTGATGAAAATATCAGGAAATGTGAGCTCAATGAACAGCATACATGAGAACTCATAGCACACAAGCTAGTAGGGACAGTTTTAGACAGAGTGGTCCAGAATGACTTCTGGGAAGTGCCAAACATTGAAAAGCAAGAAACAGCTCTACAAGCAAGGAAAGGCATTCCAAAAGAACCCAGTGCAAATGTCCTGGTGAAAGATGAATTTGCTGCTTGTGATTTGTTTTGTTTACTTTTGTGGTTATTCTGTGTTGATTTAGTTGCTCTTGTTATTTTTCTGAGGCAGTGACTCATGTAGTCCAGGGTGGCCTTGAGCTCCCAAATCTCCTACTCCTACAAACTTGACTTGGTTTGCTTCTTAAGGATGGGGCATGGGAGACACAGTGGCTAGGTGCAGAAACCAGGAGGAAATGTAATGCTAGACTATAGGGCTGATAGGACAATGGGAAAATATCACAGAATCTGGTAACTGTGTAATCTACAGCAGTTTTTGACATCTCTCACACTTTTCATACTGTAACTGCACATCACAACAGTAATTACATGGCAAATATTATATCCGCCACCTACAACAGTTTATCAGTATTATGTACTTAAGGCACATTGAGATATACAGAGTTCAGAGCACAAGCACACAATGAAAGAGTTCCATGCTATTATTCATGGTCATAGTGATAAAACTGTGTAAATGGAGACTCTTCAGAGGACTTGGGGGATCTTGCTGGAGTGTCACTAGAAACTCAAGACAGGTAGATTTCATATTGAAAGGATAGATGATATTCCAAAAAGTTTGGGTGTGATTTAGTCAATCTAATAAAGTACTTGAGGTTAAGAACAAAAGTCAAGTGCAGGGGCTGTAGAGATGACTCCTCCATTTTGAGCATTTGTTTCTCAGAAGACTCAAAGGGCAGCTAACATTCCTCTGTAACTTCAGCTCCAGGTGGAATCCAGTGCCCTCTTATGGCCTCTGGGAGAATTGTATGCATGTGGTGTATAGTCCTTCATTAGGCAGAACACCCATATGTTGTTACAAGAAATAAATCAAAAAAACAAACAAAAACAAAAAGGAAGCAAAGACCTAGTCAAGGCCTACAGCACAAGACTAGACCACGACAAAAAAAAAAAACATTTAAAAATATATATTTACCAAGATGTATGGTTCATTAGAACAGGAGACAACTTCCTGAACAGAACACCAACAGCACAGGCTCTAAGAGCAACAATCAATAAATGGGACCTCATGAAACGAAAAAGCTTCTGTATAGCAAAGTACACTGTCATCAAAACAAAACGACTGCCTACAGATTGGGAAAGAATCTTCACCAACCCTTTATCTGACAGAGGGCTTATATCCAGTATATATAAAGAACTAAAGAAGCTGAAAAGCAGCAAAACAAGTAATCCACTTAAAAAATGGGGAACAGAGCTAAACAGAGAATTCTCTGTAGAGGAATATAGAATGGCAGAGAAACACTTAAAGAAATGCTCAATGTCATTAGCCATTAGGGAAATGCAAATCAAAATGACCCTAAGATTTCACCTTACACCCATCAGAATGGCCAAGATGAAAAACACAAATGACAACACATGTTGGAGAGGTTGTGGAGAAAGGGGAACCCTCCTCCATTGCTGGTGGGAATGTAATCTGGTACAACCACTTTGGAAGTCAATCTGGTGCTTTCTCAGACAATTAGGAATAGCGCTTCCTCAAGATCCAGCTATACCACTGCTAGGCATATACCCAAAATTTGCTCAAGTACACAATAAGGACATTTGCTCAACCATGTTTGTAGTAGCTTTATTTGTAATAGCCAGAACCTGGAAACAACCCCGATGTCCATCAACGGAGGAATGGATACAGAAATTGTGGTATTTCTACACAATGGAATACTACTCGGCAATCAAAAAGGGGAAAATCATGATATTTGCAGGCAAATGGTGGGATCTAGAAAAGATCATTCTGAGTGAAGTATCCCAGAAGGAGAAAGACAAACATGGAATATACTCGCTTATCTAGACCTAAAAGATAGGATAAACATAATGAAATCTATACACCTAAAGAAGATAATCAAGAAATCGGGCACGGGGTATGATGTCCTCATTTCTAATCCTCATTTAGAAAGACAAATGGGATATGCATTGAACGTATGACAGGAGTCTACCGCAGAAAGCATCTTAAAGACTCTACCTAGCAGTGCTCCAAAGTAGATACAAAGACTCATAACCAAACCTTCAGCAGAGTGCAGGGAATCATATGAAACAAGGGGAGTTTGATGTGGAAAGGATAGGAGCTCCACAAGGACCAAACGTATCTGGGCACAGGGTCTTTTCTGAGATGGACACTCAACCAAAGTCCATGAGAGGATAAAACCTAGAACCTCTGCTCAGATGTGACCCGTGATAGCTCAGTAATCAATTGGTTTCCCATAGTAAGGGGAACAAGGACTATCTCTAACATGAACTCAATGACTGGCTCTTTGACCTCCCCACCTCCCAAGGGAGGAGCAGTACTGTTAGGCAACAGAGGAGGACTTTGCAGCCAGTCCGGAAAATACCTGACAAAAGCGAGTCATATGAAAGGGGAGGAGGTCCTCCCCTATTAGTGGACTTGGAAAGGGACAGGGAGGAGATGAGGGAGGGAGGGTGGGATTGGGGAGGGAATGAGGGATACAGCTGGGATACAGAATTAACAAAATGTAACTAATGAGAAAAATAAAACTATGGAAAAAAAACTAAAAAAAAAAAAAAAAAAAAACATTTAAAAATATATATTTACCAAGATGTATGGTTCTCACTGATGTTGTAATTTAAGGAAATCAGAGGCAGATGGCTCTGGGTTTTCTGACTTTTTTTTTATATCCCTGAGCAAATATTTATATTTATTAAGAAACATTTGAGCCATGCTGCTGTGTTTCTCATCAGTTTGTTTCACGTGATCATCCACAGAGTACCATATTTTAGGGGGAGTTAAATATATGACCACAGGGATACAGTATGGACACTATTTCCACAATGAAGTGGGTATCCATAGTGTTGGATTCACTATCCACTTTGAAATAACATTCCCTCTGTGTAGCCTTGGCTGGATGGCAACTCACTATGTAGCCTTAGGCCTTTGAACCTAGAAGAGATTCATTTCTACCTGTGAGTTCTGGGCTTACAGGTCTAAGACACCACATCTGACTAAAGAAGAGTCTGAAGAATTAACAGTGGAAGATTAATTTTTATTTGTAAATATGCAATCATTTTACTCAATAGGGGATAATTGAATGGGATAGGAATTATAGACAGAATATAGCCTTAGCAAACTAGCAAGTCAATAACATCATCAAATGAAATAACAAATGAATAACAAAGCCTCAAACCAAAGAACACAATAAACCAAAACCAAAAAAAAAAAAAAAAAAATCCAAAATTCAAACAATAAATTAACCTAAGCAACATCCTCTTGCTAGAGATTTAACAGCATGCACATAAAGTCGATTGATATTGGATTCCAAAGTGAGTTCACATTTCAAAAGGGGTGTCTTTTTTTTTTTTTTTTTTTTTTTTTTGAGGAGCCCTTGATCATAGAGTAAAAAATGCTGTGTTCAACTTCTCTGTCGCTTTCTTTCTTTCTTTCTTTCTTTCTTTCTTTCTTTCTTTCTTTCTTTCTTTCTTTCTTTCTTTCTTTCTTTCTTTCTTTTTTACTGTCTCCTCAGTTCTCTCAAGGTAGCTGTCAGAGAAAAAGGAAAGACAATCAATAAAACCCAGAGGCACCCATGCTAGGCCGAGGAAAGATAAAATCAAGGCCAGTTTACACATAGGAAACCAAAGTCAAGGAAGAAAAACCACCCCAGGATTGCCAGAGTTGCTGAGGATGGGATGGGATGGTTGCCCAATTACCTGGAAAACTCAGTTGTCCAGCTGCAGAAGCTCTGTCTGTGGGGAGCTCTCTTCCTGGGCTGTGGCTCCTTCCAGGTCAGACTGGAGTCTTTCAGACCTACTGAAGGAAGAAGGAACAGAAGCCTAGTGAAGGCAAGCCATGTCAGCTGTTGACTCTACACAAGCTCTATTCAGCTGGACAGTCCAGGATGACCTTTCAGCTGAGGTCATTCCCTGCATTTCCCAAAGAAAAATGGTCAGAGAGTACATGTGCTGGATATTTTTTTTCTCACATTTTTAAAAACTGCAGGAAGATGAATTGAAACCTACACTCTGCATTGAAATAGAAAAATAACAGCACATTTCTCCAATAGTCCAGATGATTAATTAATTAACTAATTAATTAATGTCTGAGTCACACTTCAGGAAAGATGTGAGCAACCTAGTTATCTATGTAGAGTCCCTCTTCAGGGCCTACTCACATCAGTGAAGGCCTTGAGTTTTCCTACAGTGCAGAAACCTGCCTGGGTAACCTTGTCAACAAAGTGCCATGTTTATAATCAAAGAAATCATCTCACAGGAATGCCCTGTCACTGCAGGGAGCCTGGATTCAGTAGGAGTATCCTATATGAAAATGTGTCCAAGTGTAGGAACTGACCTTTAAAGGTGATGCTCCTGAAGGAAAATAACATGTCAAGAGTCACACTTTCTTCTACAAAGGATACGCCCCTTGCTAGGTTTAGTACTAAGAGGATTTGTGGGGAAACCAAGGGACAAGGTTCTCAGATCATACTAGAGAGGCTAGAAAAGAGGAGGGGGTGCACGATCCCCAGAAACACTAAGGAACACATGTTGTTTCCTGGACAGAAGTTCTTGGTGACTGGACAAGCTAATACTCAGAGGTGTTCTTTCCACAGCTGTGGTTGAGAGCCATGCAGATGGCCAGAATCCCAACAGAACAAGACACACAGGCACAGGGTACCCACTTGGCTCCACCCTCCACTCGATCCCTGGGTTCCTACCTCATCTCAATGACATCAGTGTGATGCTGCATCTTTTCTGCCAAATCCCTTTCCTGAGTTGGCAGCATTTTCGGCTCCAGTAGGTCCTTAATTCTTTTCTCTATTGCTTTTAGATCCTGTTTTTTAGAAGATTGTGTTCAGAGATGCTGTGAACATGATTGTGCAAAAGCACCTGTGCACATTGACACACACACACACACACACACACACACACACACACACACACACACACACACACACATACAAACCCCTGAACACACAGAAATACATGTGTGCTCACATACAACTATACTGCATTGCAGTAACATAATTATTTTACAAGTAATGTAAGAGATCACCAGGGATCCTATATAGAACAATGTTACCTTTCTTTAGAAAGGATAAGAAATTAGTGGACATGAGATATAGATAGTTCAGTGGATAAAGTACTTTTCCTAAACCTTCTGTGTATACATGTGGACCCACTGGGTCTTGGCCTCTTAGCCAAGCCTATATAGCAAGTGCCCAAGGCTTGCAATATTGTTTTTTTCCCCAGTCCAAGACCTGGGGATGTTGGTGAACCATCTCCTTGTTCTGTCCCACTCTTTCCCAATTGTTCCAAGGTGATCAGCTTCTTACTAATGGAGCTCGCTTATTCATAGCCTGCATCGCTTTGAACCCGAACAGTGAGCCTATGAAATGAGAAAATCTCCACAACTAAGACAAAAAAATGTTCTCCCTCTAAGATGATAGGATCAGGGATCTTTCTGAGTAACAGAAGGCTGATTAACTCAAGGCCAAATGATCTTGAGTGTCTTTATTTCATGATGAACAATATTTCCATGAAGGGTGGACCATATGGTACACTTATAAGCTAATGGACACCTGGAAAGTTTCAACTATTGCTACTATGAAGAAGACTGTTACAACCCTGATGCCTTCTGTTTTATCTGTGGACACCTACTTCTAGTTCTGGAATTGCTGAGTCACCTTGTGACTGCAGTTCAGGATGTTGAAAAATTATTCATGGCCTCTCACAGGACTACCTCATTTTATACCACCAGCAATGTCTGGGGGACCTCACTTCTACCAGCCCTCTTAAGGCTCATTTTGGATTAGATTTGAGTGATTTAGAATAAAAGCAGTTACTGAGTGCTGTAGACTAATAACAGGATGAATTTTTTAGGCTTTTGTGAGTTAAGGGGGCTGCACTGACACAGCCCTGTACACAAACTTCAGCATTGCTATGGGATTTCTGCTGAACTGAGATGCAAACATGGAACTCCAAATCTCTCAATGCGTAAAATCCAGGCCAAGCTCCAAGGCCTTTGTTTACTTAGCCAAGATTAGGTGAAGGAGGAAATAAAATGGTTGCTGGCAATGATGACAACAAAACAGGATGCAGGGAAGACACAGAAAGGTACCCCACTGTCCAGTGGACAGTCACTATTCACCAAGAGCAGAAAAAGCACACAGAACTTTAGATAGCCTTTCCTGACTCTCAAGCACCTTGTTTTTTATAGCAGCCTTCTTCTCACCTCCTTGTAGGATTTCTTTGAACATGTGTATTCTTGCCTCTACAAAGTCTATGAGTTACAGCAGGCTTGTGTCCATTGTTCTAAGCAAAATTTGGGAATGCAGAAAGATGTGCAGCGGCATGTGAGGTTTGATGTCTGAAAAGTCAGTCAACCTAACATTTTCTCATTGAAGCTGGTCTCTTTCATCATTTAAGATGTTTCAAGAGCAAATCAACATATGTATATGCAGAAACACAAACACACAAATTCACACATAAAAACACACACACACTGACACTCATACATACACTTGCACATACAAGCACCCAACACAAACACCTACCCAAGCACGCACCTCTACACATACATGCAACATAACAACAAGGACTGACCCACACCTGATCACATGCGCACACACACACAACATGGATAGGGACAGTAATATGCAAATAAGGGTCGACACACATGCATAAGTACACAACTATTAACACACATATATAAAAACACACACATATGCTTACTCACAATCACACATTCACATAGATGACCACCAATTCACCACACAAAAACAGAACACATGCACACACATTCATGAACACACAGAGAGACACAAATACACACACACACACAAACACACACCATGAAGAGAATTGCTGTTCCAACACTTTTTCTGCTGCATAAGGAGTTACTAGGACCTGCCTGCTGTATACAAGGCTCTTTGACTTAGCTAGGATTTGGTGTCATCTATTGTGATTATTTCCTCTTCCAGGAACCTTTTCCATCCCAACACACACTGATATCATGGGCAAATTACAAGCACTGCACTGGTTCAGCTAAATTGAACCACAGAAGACCAAGTTCCCAAGAAGGAGGTCTCCAAGCTAACCTTCCAAATAGCTCCATGTTGATCCATCATGGTTTCCATACCTAACCTATCCTGGTTCATGCAAAGAAGATCTTAATAGCTCTAAAGAAGTCAGTTACCTAGGTCATTACCCTGAATTCTTTTCAAAATGTTACACTTCACATAATATGAAAACAGATCTCAGGTCAGGAAGTATGAAGCTTATGAAGTCACATGCAGGGATTTTCTGAAATGCAGCATTCTGAACAATTATGCGGAGAAATCTGTCCTCAGCTACAGGCCCCTGAAGTCATCACTCAAAGCTCTGTGATACTACCTAAGTGGGTTTCCACATAGCAACACTCCTATCATGGTGGCAAGTAGGTGTGAGAAGTGTGAGCCACCTTTCTCCCTCAGTGGACTACAGTTTCTAGCAGAGCAGGACACTTTGTTTTCAATCATCCAGTTTCTCAAAAGAGGCTAACTCCCCAGATAGACTTGTAAATAATCACAGAAGTGAACAACTGGAAGAGATGTAGGTGAACAGATGGAAGGGTGGGTGGATGGTTACATGGGAGTGTCTGTTTTTGGTTGCTCAGGTGGGCCTCCTGCCCCTGCCCCCTCAACCTACCTGCTCCTTCCTAGCACACAGGCCGCACATCTTCTCAAGGGCCTCTTCACAGAGCCTGTTTTTCTCCTGACAGGAATTTTTCAGCACAATATGCTTCCTCTGCAGCTCTCTGTTCTTCTTTCTCAATGTGGTAACTTGCAGTGTCAGCTTAGTCCAGTCAATCATGAGCTGGCAGTGATGAAGGCTGAACCAAAGCCAAAATATGGTGAGCCCCTGACAGCAAGTATTTGCCTCCCCACATCCAAGTACCATCATCCTTACAATGTCCATGGTCTCCAGAGAGTCCCAGACTGGGGCCTACATTAGCTATTCCAGCATCACCTAGAGGCATGCCCAAAACAGAGACTATACACATTTCAGAAAGACTCAAAATTCTTCTGAAAACCCTTACACCAAATGGAATTCATGCATCTCCAAGAGGAGGAAGTGTCCCCGATCTGTGTTTATCAGTCCATGATATCTGGAAGACATCAGCACATAGAGAGCAAACCATCTTTAAGCTAGAACTGCAGTTCTTTCAAAATTCCAGGGTATTTAGGATCCCATTCAAACCAGCTATTTAAATCCACTGCAAGAGTCCCAAAAGACAACCCTTTCATGATGCAAATATTATTATTTTTTTTTTTTCTTTCTAGAGGCTCTTGAGGATGGCAGGAAAGTGTTGGGAGGGGCTCATAGTCTCTTCACACTGAACAAAAGTGAGTCCAAGTGGTACAAGTCCAAGAACCAAAAGGCAGGCTGCTTGCTCAGAGACAGACAGGCTAGAACCAGAGCCCTCACTTTGGACTGAAAACAAAGAAGAGCAGATGCAGTACCATTCAAGTGCTGAGGTCCCAGCCAATTCAGTCACTCACCTGAAGGATTCAGTCTCCTTAGTCAGCACCTTGTACTTGTCCAAGGCCTCACTTAACTCCTGGGGCAATTTCTGCAGGGCTGACATCATTTTCTGATGTTCCAGATTCAGGATTGCAAATTCAAAATTGAACCTGTTTTAAGATGTGGGGCCCAGAAGTGAATAACCTCATGAACAAAGCCTCAAGTATCACAAGAATTTAGGCTGCATCCAGGATTACCTCAACCCAGGAGATGCTACATCCTGATTCCTAACTACTAGGACCTTCAGGTGCTTATTAAAGTTAAGATCCTGGTCTCAGGCCAGCAGATGCAGGGGTATCAAAGTGAAGGAGCTGAGCTGCATGAATACTCTTGATAGCACTGAAGGAATATATCAGCTTTCTAAGAAGTCCCCAGGAGTCCATGCCACAGACCTGGGCCTCCCAGAAATTTGTGATGACATTTCTCCTATGTTTATATCAGGGACACTCAAACCTGAGGTCTTAATGCTACAAAGATGCACGGAGAACATCATCAATATTTCCAGGGAAGAGGTTTTATTAACTCCCAAGGAAACTCCAAAGTGCCACCAAGGTGAGGACAAGGAACAAGTGCTGACTCCCCAAAGGGCAGCTCCATGGCGTCATCACTGGCATCCCTTGAAAACTATAAGACAGCAAATTCTCAGGTCCTATCACCTACCACCAACTCCCAGGATCTAAAGGTGGTCTAAATGATCTAAATGAGAAGACAACACTCATTCATGCATGTGCCTTCAGGAATTTGCTAAATAACACACACACACACACAAACTAACTAGGAATTAGCATGCCAAATTCAGGAAGGTGGTATTGTCTCAAAGTGCAATGAACAAAACCAAGAGAGGCCCTGATGAGCTCCATGCATTTCAGGCACATCTTGAGATGCACCAAGTGTGCCCAGGCTCCTCCAGCTCCAGCCAAGAGCAACCTGTCCCCATGTAACTGCTGGTCAAGTGCAAAGAATCACCATACATTCACAACATGTAGCATATCCCCCAAACTAACACCTGTTAAGGCCTATAAAATGCATGATGATAGCTCTCACACTATTGTCCTATTGATACACTAAGATTCATGCCATAGGATCTGCTTTTCATTTGGACCAAGCAGAATACCCTATGTCCCCTGGCTTCTGGTACTCCTAACAAGGCTTCAGGTTCTGCCTTTCAAATGCACTAAGGAAAATTAGTTTGTCCATGAGGACACTATGGAGGTGCAGCCTCTTGTGATGTTAGGAAAGATAGGGTTGACCCACAGCAATCAAGGCAATCAACAGAGAACTGGGCATAATGACTACCTGTTGTTCAAATCCTTGTCAGTATAATGAGCCAGGATTGCACGCAGTTCATCCCTCTCACAGGTCATCCTCTGTAGTTGAATGATCATTTTCTCCAACTTCGTCATCTGCTGCTCCATCTCATTGATTTTGAACATTGGAATGATTCCTTCCCAGAAGAGCCTGTTGGTAGATAAACACAAGTGAACTTGGACAGATGAATGGCACATCGACAGGAGAGACCATGCATTGTCACAGCATGGAGTCCATAATCCATGCTCTGCCCATTACCACCCTGGCTAGACATGTGTCTCATTAAGTGCTGCAATCTCCAGAGCCATGCAAGACATAGCTAGCCCAAACATGCAGATTTAGAGGGGAATGTAAGCTGATATCTAAGGAAATGAAGGCAAGTCCCAGAGTCCCTCACTATTAGCACCACCAAGCCCTGATCATATGTGTCTACGACAAATGCATCTGAATGTGTGAGTCCAAGGCAATTGCCCAGGGGAGTATTCCTCATTGTTATTGGTATCAGATACCTAAGGAACCTACAGAAATCTGCTGTGAATGCAGTGCATCAACATGCTTCCCTGAGAGGGACACCTCATTAATATCTCTGCTGGCCTTCTCCCAACCTCAGAATGAAATTAAGGTCTCGCAGAATGGAGCTAGAGTCTTGTCATTTCCTGACACCCTGCCAAAATCACCATCACAAATCCCTGACCTGGTTTGTTCTTCAGGAAACAGAGAATCAGGAAAGACCCTTTCCTTCCCAGAGGCAATCAGCTGTTGAGCCCTCCTCCTCGGAGGCCTAGCTCAAACCCCATCTCTTCTGAGAAGCTCAGTAACTCCTGCCCTCAACTCACTGTGCTTTCCACAGAACCACTTTTTTCTTGTTCTTCTGTATGAAGATCGAAGGCCAGATTCCTTCTGTCTCCCTCTGGCCTCTCCACACTCTCCCTCTGCTCTTCCCAATAGCCTGCTCAGCCTAGACAACATTTCTACAGGAGAAACCTATAGGCACTGACCAAATGCCACCAACAATATTTACTGTTGCTACAACACTGATGACATCAGAGAGAATACAGAGAGCTTGCTAGGATACAACAGAATGTCCAGAAAAAGGACTTTTAATGTCCCCTGGAGCAGCCCATATCAATATCCTAAAAGCTCTTCCCCAAACCACTCAAAGCCAAACTGCCCTTTCCACTAGCCTTCTCTGACAGACAATGGAAGGCCTTCAGCACCTCCTCCTTCCTATCCACTGAGCTCTCTGTTTCAATATAATCCTATCACTCCTTCATCTAGGGTAGATAAAGGCTCATTTTCCAAACACAGCTAAGCAGTGGCTCTTACCCTCCTTAAAATGTCTAAGCAATAAAATAATTAATAAAGTTTTCCAGGAAATTAGGTCAGGTTTATGGGAAAGCAACATCAGTCCCCCTGTCATCAATAAGTATGTCAGGGATGATTCATACAGCTTTTGCAATGTTCTGGGGTTTGTGGGAGATGTTGGGGGTCCTGTCAAAACAAAGATAGGTAATGATGAAAACTCCTCTCAAAGATTCAGCAGAAGACATTCCAGGCTTCATGTTCACAAAGGTGTGGTCAACTATTGACAGGGAAGGATGAAGAGGATTTGGGATCCCAGGGGATTCCCACATCTCAGACACTGGGAGCAAACACTCACAGGAAGATTCATGGCCCAAACTGCACAAGAGCTTTTGGGAAAGTTGACTGACTGGTGGGAGGACAGATGCTGCTATGTAATAGTATGCTCACTGGCAAAATTAAATACATCTGTCAGTCTGCAGAGACTGATGCAACCAACCAAGGACCATGACACATGAAGAAAACATTGACCCCCTGCTCATTTATAGCCCATAGGCAGCTCAGTTGGTCCCAAGGTAAAGGTAGCAGAAGATGCCTCTGACATGAACTCAGTTACCTGCTCCTCAATCACTTCCCCTCATGTAATGTGACCTTGCCAGGCAACAGATGAAGAGGATAAAGGCAGTCTGATGAGACTTGATAAGCTAGGGGCAGATGTCAAGGGAGTAGAACTCTCCATATTGGTGGAATAGGGAAAGGGAATAAGGGGAAGAAGAAGGGAGGGTGGGACCAAGGAGAGCTGAAGGAGGGAGCTACAATCAGGATATAAAATGAATATTTTTTTTACTGTTTATTTATCTGCATATTTTATTTTTTAGATATTCCCTTAGGTTTTTTTTAATCTTTTATGAGAACATTGGCTAACACTTTTGTATCTTAGATAACATTGCCGAAATTTTTTTTTGTTAGAATTTTATAAAAATTATCAGCAACATGAATTTCTATTACAATATTTTTTATTTATTTTATTTATTTAACTTTTATTAGTTACATTTTATTCAATTTGTATCCTCACATAAGCCCCTCCCTCCTCCCCCCTTAATCCCACTCTCCCTCCCCCTTCTTCATGCATGCACCTCCCCAAGTCCACTGATAGGGTAGGTCCTCCTCTCCTTCCTTCTGATCTCAGTCTATCATATCTCATCAGTAGTGGCTGCATTGTCATCTCCTGTGTCCTTTTATGGTTGCTTCCCCGTCAGGGGGAAGTGATCAAAGAGCAGGCCAATCAGTTTATGTCAGAGGCAGTCCCTCTTCCCATTACTATGAAACCCACTTGGACACTGAACTGCCATGGGCTACATCTGTGCAGGGGTTCTAGGTTTTCTCCATGCATGGTCCTTGGTTGGAGTATGATATGAGTCTCTGGAAAGACCCCTGTGTTCAAATTTTCTGGTTCTGTTGCTCTCCTTGTGGAGTTCCTTTCCTCTCCATATCTACCTATTTCCCACTCCTTTCATAAGATTTCATGCTCTATCAGTCATGTGGAAATTATGTGGTGAGTCTCTGCTATGATTCTTCTCCCAGAGCTACACTAAATCCAAATTCCTTAATGTGGAGCCTGTACTAACAACGCACATGCATTAATTTTTGTCTTCTTGTAAACTTTAATGCTTTCCTTCAAGAAGTTTAAAAAAATCTTTACAAAATGATTTTAAATCCGTTATGATTTCTAGTACTATTGAATACTGTATTTTATTTTAATATTCAGTTGATTACTGCTGCAGAATGAAAAATTACTACAGTAAAGGTATGTTTTCAAGAAACTGTAGCAAAATAAATCTAACATGAACTGCATCCCTTTATCATATTTTGCTTGGTCCTCTTCAGTGGGATTCAGTATTTGAATATTGTTGTGTAACTCTTATTACAGACATCTTTAGAACTCCCATCACATTGGAAACTTGTAATTACATACCCAAGAAGTAGTCCTTCACACACACTCTGGCCTGCCTCTGGAAACCCACCCCACTTTTTATTTCAGTTTGATTTCTCTAAAAGTTCCTTATGAACAGAACCATTCATGCATTTGTGTTAGGTCAGCGGGTTTATTTCACTTGGCATAAAGTGTTCATGTTTTTTAATATTGAAACATGTCAGAGTTTCCACTGCCCTTAAAGATGATTAGTATTTCACAGTTTTTAGTTGCATTTATATATTCATCATTCATAGATATTTTGTCTGCTTCTATTGTTTGATATTTATAATTAGAGCTGCTATTTCCCTAGTCAAACTTTATTTATGTTCCTAGTTTTGATTTTTTTGGGTGTATACCCACAGAACATAATAAATTATTTAGGAACCATATTTTAAGATTTCCACCTTTACATTTACACTTTACATTTGCAATAGCGTAAACAATGGTTTATCATTTTCCATTTATTTTGGTCAGCATGTGTTTGGTTTGGTCAGCATGTGTTTGGTTAACTTTTT
>JAEOAE010003756.1:0-78224 GCA_036365155.1 Meriones psammophilus | reverse complement strand
CTTTTCTGTTCTTTCTGTTCTTTGATGGAAACTTTTTTTTTTTCTGTGCCTTACAGTGTAGATAACCTTTTCAGTTTTCCTGTATGCCTAATTGAGGAGCATTATATGTGATTCCTTTAAAAAGTAGCACTTTGTTTTCACTTTTCTTTTATTGAAACTTGTTCTGTGTTGTACAGTGTGATATGTCCACTTTTCAGTTTTCCTGTATTCCTCATTGGCTGCGACACACATATGATTTAGTTTACAAAGTAGTGCTTTGCTTTTATGTTCTTTCATTGGAAACTTGTTCCTGTTGGGAACTGGTTTGGTTTAGGGTTAGGGTTAGGGTTGAGGGTTGGGATAGGGTTAGGGGTTAGGGTTAGGGTTAGGTTAGGTTTAGGGTTAGGGGCTTAGGGTTGGGTTGGGTTATATCCTTTTCAGTTTTCCTGTTATAATAATTGAACGTGACGGGAATGTGAATTAGTTTAAAAGTTGGGCTTGTGTTTCTGTTCTTTCGATGAAAATTTGTTTCTTTGCAGTATATTTGATATATAAGCTTTTCAGTTTCCTGTATTCTAATTGGCGACAAACATGTGATTTAGTTTACCAAGTAGTGCTTTCGTTTCTGTTCTTCTGTTGGAAAGTTGATTCTGTGCTGTAAAGTGTGATACATCACTTTTGAGTTTTCCGTTATAATAATTGAGCAGGAGACACAATGTAGTGGTTACAAAGTTGTGCTTTTTGTTTCTGTTCTTTTGATGAAAGCAAGGTTCTGTGCTATGATTCGATATATCACTTTTCAGTTTCCTGTTATAATAATTGAAGGAGCATCACATATGTGAATTAGTTTACAAGTTGTGCTTTGCGTTTCTGTTCTTTGATGGAAACTAGTTTCTGTACCATACAATTGCTGAATAACACTTTTCAGTTTTCCTGTATTCCTAATTGAGGGTGAAACACATGTGACTTAGTTTACAAAGTTGTGCTTTGAACATGTTCTTTCATTGGAAACTTGTTCATTTTTAGGAACAAGTTAGCGCTAGGTTAGGAAGGGTTATGGTTAGGGTTAGTGTTAGGGTTAGGGTTTGGGGTTAGTGTTATGGTTATGGCTAGGGTTAAGGCTTATATCACTTTTCAGTTTTCCTGTGCAAAATTGAACAGGCAACACGTATGTTAGTTTACAAAGTTATGCTTTGTGTTTCTGTTCTTCGATGAAAACTTATTTCTTTGCGGTACAGTTCAATATATACTTTTCAGTTTTCCTATATTCCTAATTGAGCTAGCGACACACATGTGATTTAGTTTACAAAGTAGTGCTTTGCATTTCTGTTCTTCTGTTTGGAAACTTGATTCAGTGCTGTAGAGTGTGATATATCACTTTTAATTTTCTGTTGTAATAATTGATAGGACACAGGTATGTGAGATTAGTTTACAATGTTTGTGCTTTGCGTTTATGTTCTTTCTTTTTATTTTTAACCTCGTTTTTATAGCAGCTTTATTTGTAATAGCCAGAACCTGGAAACAACGCAGATGTCCATCAGCAGGAGAATGGGTACAGAAATTGTGGTATTTTTATACAATGGAATACTACTCAGCAATCAAAAAAAGAGAAATCATAAATTTACAGGCAAATGGTGGGATCTAGAAAAAGATCATTCTGAGGAAATAACACATATTTTTATTGTTTCATATTTTTAAAATTAATCTACCTATGCAGTCACTGGCTACAACCATTCTATACTTTTTAGATGTGTTCTCATTTTAACTTTTCATTCTCTAATTTATCCCTTAAATGAATCAATTTACAAGTAAGATTGAAAACAATTTTCCTGAAGCCTGCCTCAACATTCTTACCTCATTATCATACCTATTTTACATGCTGTCACTACAATTTTCAATGCCTAACTCAGTCATATTTAATATTTATTAATACATGCAGATCATCATGAAAATCTGAGTTGGTGAAATACATATTTTCATATTCCACTAATAATATTATTTTACTTCATATATATTTATTTAAATATAGAATGCATGTTTGCATGATTATATATATATATATATATATATATATATATATATATATATATATCTTGTCACAATGCCATGTAATTATGAGTACACTGGGCAGTGATCTAAAGTACTCAAATTTAAAAGATCTGAAACTAAGTTGGATATAACTTTACCATCCTGTGTAACAACTCCAAGTATGAAATTATAGTATTGGAGTATCCATGGCTCACTGTAAGAGGGTCAGAGCATAGTAGTATTATCTATGTGTTTGATATCAACATCCAAAAATGGAAAGCTATGCTTCTGATTGGTTGTGTTTCTATTCATTAAACAACTCACATTTATTAAAATTTGACAGTGAATAATGTCAATATTTTAACCTTACCAAGTAAAATATTTTTTAAAATCTTCTGGAACTTATTAAAGATCATAATATTCTACTGAAAATTTTAGATGACAATGTAGGTTTGCATTTTAGTCTGTTATATGATGGTTTATATTTATTGGATTATATACATTGAATTATCCAAAATTTCTCAGATGAAGCCTAGTTGATCATGATGGTTGATGTTTTGATGTGTTTCTGGATTTGTTTTTTTTTTATCTTTATCTTTTTCTTTTTCAATGCAGATTATTCAGGAACCTTGAATAATCATCAGCCCTTGGGGAAAGCCAGCCCACAGCTTAAATAGCCTCTGGGTAGCCAACCTCAGCATGCCAGGTGGGCACGCAGATAGGTCCATACATGGAAGCAAGCCAGATCCTCAGCCTTAGCCATATGTGGAGTTGTTTTGTGACAGAGAGCACTCACCATCGAAGGGGAAAGCGAACCAGCTCCATCTTTCAGGGTGCGACATTACGCAGCTCTCTACAGTTCCCCCTTTTTGTTTTGGACGATCAGGCAAGAGTAGAGTCTGATCTCTGATATTAGAAATAAATTGGGACTTTGTACTGATGTTCATTTAGGTGTCATCCACCCAAAGTGCATCAGACCTTCCGATAACTTTCTCTCAGAGCGGGACCTGGGGCATCAACCCGCATGCAATCAGACATGCTCTTCTCTGAGTCCAAGGTGGCTGACCCTGAGTGCAGTGTTTAGCCTCACATCCTGAGCGTAACATTTTGGCTTTTAGGTAGCCAAACATGCTTGGGGAGAATGTCCTGCTTCAATGGCTGTAAAGGCCTGAATGGTCATGGCTGAATTACGCTGTTGTGAGACTCTAATCTTGCATCTATACCACAGGCAAACCAAGGGACCAACACCAGAAGGCCTGCTAACGCTCCATGCCCGCCCATTCCTTCAGATGATTCATAGGCTGCAGCAATCCATGATGATAAATCCTGTAGCTGATCCTGTGTCCACCTGGTAGAATTTACCATGGCAATGACCACTCTCAGCTGGTCCATCATAGTATCGAATTCTCCAGTTCAATTACCTAAAATATAGCTCGACAATTGTTTGAACAGATTTTGCAGCACAGGAAAATTCTCATGTTGTATGCTAGTGACTCAAAGTACAGCATACTTTCATTGACAGCCAAGTTGAGCAATTTGCCATAGGGTATCAATTTGCTCCTGCACGAGGAGTCAAACCTCTGATTGAACACCATCAAAACCTCCTTTTAGTTGAGCATTAATTCCTTTTGTACATCTAAGGCATGAGCTACCTTGGCTAAAAGGTTATTCAGGGTCTGAGCAGTCTGCCCAGTATGACTCATGGCTAATGCCGTGGTGGTAGCTCAACAGCTGCCAATGAGATGCAGTAACAATGGCAGCTGTTATTCCAAGATACATTTTCTGTCTGAAGAGAGTCATAGTGTGAGGGACATCAATGGGCACAGGCACCCAGCGAGGCATGTGAGTAAACAGTTAGTAAAATTTACTAGCATTACAGCATTGGGCAAAAAGCAAGTATCATTACCACAATTACTTGGCTCTATCTGGCTAATAATGAATTAAAATGGGGATGTAAACAAACAGGTGTGGGCTGGCAGGGAAATATTATGAGAAGCCTTAACCCCCTGTTGGAACATCCTGCATTGGTTCTAGAACTAGCAGTGGTGGTGTCCGAGGTCTGGAGTAGGTTCAGGAGACCATTGCCCCAAGGCGAGACTTGCTCCATGTAAATTGACTAACTCCATGTTTTCCTCCACTTTGAAAGTCATTTAAGGTTCTTAAATTATTTTTTTTCCCTTTTTTTTTAAATTTTCATCAATTACACTTTATTCTTGCATTCCCCAGCCCCTCCCCCCTCCAATCCCACCATCCCTACCCCTCTGCATGCATGCCACTCCCCAAGTCCACTGCCATTAGGGAAATGCAAATCAAAACAACCTGAGATTTCACCTTTACACCCATGAGAATGGGCCAAGATCAAAAACTCAAGTGACAATATATGCTGGAGAGGTTGTGGAGAAAGAGGAACCCTTCTCCACTGCTGGTAGAATGTAAACTGGTACAACCACTCTGGAAATCAATCTGGCATTTTCTCAGACAACTAGGAATAGTGCTTCCCCAAGATCAGCCATACCACTCCTAGGCATATATTCAAAGAGGCTCAAGCTTTAAAGAAATTTGCTCAACCATGTTTATATAGTAGCTTTATTTGTAATAACCAGAAGCTGGAAACAACCCAGATGCCCTCAACTGAAGAATGGATGCAGAAAATGTAGTACATCTACAAATGAATATTACTCAGCAAATGAAAAATAAGGAAATCATGAAATTTGCAGGTAAATGGTGGATCTGGAAGGATCATCCTGAGTGATTGTACTGACAAAAATACACATGTGGTATATACTCACCATGGGTAAACATACAACATTTAGAATAAAAACCCACAAAAACTTGTGCATCTAAAGAAAATTATATGCTACTTTTCAGTTTTCCTGTATTCCACTAATTGAGCGTTATAATTGAACACACATGTGATTCCGTTTAAATATAGTGCTTTGCTTTTCTGTTCTTTCATTAGAAAATTGTTCCTGTGCTGTACAGTGGGTTTTATCACTTTTAAGTTTTCCTGTATTCCTAACTGAGCGAGTGATACACATGTGACTTAGTTTACAAGTAGTGCTTTGCATTTATGTTCTTTCGTTGGAAACTTTTTCCTGTTAGGAACAAGTTTGGCGTTATGGTTATGGTTAGGGTTATGGATAGGGGGTTAGGGTTATGGTTATAGTTAGGTTAGGGTTATATCCCTTTTCAGTTTTCCTGTTATAATAATTGAACAGGCGAAACGTATGTGAATTAGTTTACAAATTTGTGCTTTGTGTTTCTGTTCTTTCGATGAAAACTTGTTTCTTTGCTGTACAGTTCAATATACCACTTTTCCCTTTTCCTGTATTCCTCATTGAGCGAGCGACACACATGTGATTCCGCTTAAATGTCATTCTTTGCTTTTCTGTTCTTTGTTGGAAACTTGTTCCTGCGCTGTACAGTCGCGATATATCACTATTCAGTTTTCCTGTATTCCTAATTGAGCGAAATACACACATAAGATTTAGTTTTCAAAGTCTTGCTTTATGTTTCTGTTCTTCTGTTGGAAACTTGTTTCTGTTCTGTACAGTGTGATATATCACTTTTCAGTTTTCCTGTTATAATAACTGAAACGGCAACACATATGTGAATTAGTTTACAAAGTTGTGCTTTGCGTTTTGTTCTTTCTTTCTTTTTTTTTTTTTTTTTTTTTTTTACCATGTTTATAGCAGCTTTATTTGTAATAGCCAAAACCTGGAAACAACCCAGATGTCCATCAACGGAGGAATGGGTATAGAATTTGTGGTATTTTTATACAATGGAATACTACTCAGCAATCAAAAAGGTGGAAATCATGAAATTTGAAGGCAAATGGTGGGATCTAGAAAAGATCATTCTGAGGGAAACAACTCATATTTTTTAATGTTTCATATTTTTAAAAATTAATCTACCTTATGCAGTCACTGGCTACAACCATTCAATACTTTTGAGATGTGTTCTCATTTTAACATTTCATTCTCTAATTTATCCGTTAAATGAATCCAATTTACAAGTCAGATTGAAAACAATTTTCCCGAAGCCTGCCTCTAGCATTCTTATCTCATTATCGTACATATTTTACATACTGTCACTACAATTTTCTCAAAGCCTAACTCTGTCATGTTAATATTTATTAATACATGCAGATCATCATGAAAATCTGAGTAGGTGAAATACATATTTTCATATGCCACTAATAATATTATTTTAGTTCATATATATTTACTGAAATATAGATACACATGTTTGCATGATATATATATAAATATATATATATATATATATATATATATATATATCTTGTTGTCACAATGCCATGTAATTATGAGTACACTGGGCAGTGTTCTAAAGTACTCAAATTTTAAGTTCTGAAACTAAGTTGGATATAGCTTTACCATTCTGTGTAACAACTCCAAGTATGAAATTATAGTATTGGAGTATCCATGACTCAATGTAAGAGGGTCAGAACATAGTAGCATTATCTATGTGTTTGATATCAACATCCAAAAATGGAAAGCTATGCTTCTCATTGGTTGTGTTTATATTCATTCACTTAACTCACATTTATTAAAATTTGACAGTGAATAATGTCAATATTTTAACCTTACCAAGTAAAATATATTTAAAATCTTCTGACCTTATTAGAAGATCATAATATGCTACATAGAAAATTTTAGATGACAATGTGGGTTTTGCATTTTAGTCTGTTATATGATGGTTTATATTTATTGAATTTTATACATTGAATTATCCCTAAATTTCTCAGATGAAGCCTAGTTGATCTTGATGGTTGATGTTTTTGATGTGTTTCTGGATTTTTTTTTTATCTTTTATCTTTTTTTTTTTCAATGCAGTTTATTCAGGAACCTTGAACAATCATTTGACCCTGGGGAATGACAGGCCACTTTAAATAGCCTCTGGGTAGCCAACCTCAGCATGCCAGGTGGGCAATGCAGATAGGTCCACATACATGGAAGCAAGCCAAATCCTCAGCCTTAGCCAAATGTGGAGTTGTTTGTGACAGAGAGCACTCACCATCGGGAAGGTGGAAGGCAGAAACCAGCTCCATCTTTCAGGCGCTGATACACGCAGCTCTCTACAGTTTCCCCTTTTTGGACCCATCAGGCAAGAGTAGAGGTCTGATCTCTGATATTAGAAATAAATTGGGACTTTGTACCGATGTTCATTTAGGTGTCATTCACCCAAAGAGAATCAGACCCGTCTGATACCATTTTCTCAGAGGCGGGACCTGGGGCATCAACCCGCATGCAATCAGACATGCTCTTCTCTGGGTCCAAGGCTGCTGACCCTGAGTGCAGTGCTTAGCCTTGCATCCTGAGCTTAACATTTTGGCTTTTTATGGTAGCCAAGCATGCTTGGGGAGACTGTCCTGCTTCAATGGCTGTAAAGGCCTGAATGGTCATGGCTGCATTACGCTGTTGTGAGACTCTAATCTTGCATCTATACCACAGGCAAACCAAGGTGACCAACACCAGAAGGCCTGCTAACACTCCCATGCCCGCCCATTCCTTCAGATGATTCATGGCTGCAGCAATCCATGATGATAATCCTGTGGCTAGTCCTGCATCCACTCTGGTAGAATTTACCATGACAATGGCCACTCTCAGCTGGTCCATCGTAGTATCGAATTCTCCAGTCCAATTACCTAAAATATAGCTTGACAATTGTTTAGACAGATTTGCAGCACAGGGAAAATTCTCATGTTGTATGGTAGTGACACAAAGTCCAGCATACTTTCATTGACAGCCAAGTTGAGCGATTTGCCATAGGGTATCAATTTGCTCCTGCACGAGGTCAAACCTCTGATTGAACACCATCAAATCTCCTTGTAGTTCAGCATTAATTCCTTTTTGTACATCTAAGGCATGAGATACCTTGGCTAAAAGGTTATTCAGGGTCTGAGCAGTCTGCCCAGTATGACTCATGGCTAATGCCCCGGTGGTAGCTCCAACAGCCGCCAATGAGATGGCAGTAACAATGGCAGCTGTAATTCCAAGATCCCTTTTCTGTCTGAAGAGAGTCATGGCGTGAGGGCATCAACGGGCACAGGCACCCAGCGGGGCATGTGAGTAACAGCTAGTAAATTTACTAGCATTACAGCATTGAGCAAAAAAGCAAGTATCATTACTACAATTACTTGGCTCTATCTGGCTAATAATGAATAAAAATGGGGGATGTAAACAAACAGGTGTGGGCTTATAGGAAATATTATGAGAAGCCTTAACCCCCTCGTTGGAACATCCTGCATTGGTTCTAGAACTAGCAGTGGTGGTGTCTGAGGTCTGAGTAGGTTCAGGAGACCATTGCCCCCAGGGGTGAGACGTGCTCCATGTAAATTGACTAACTGCATGTTTTCCTCCACTTGTGAAAGTCTTTTAAGGTTCTTAAATTATTAGTTTTTCCTTTTTTTAAATTTTTCATCAATTACACTTTATTCACTCTGCATCCCCCCATAAGCCCCTCCCTCCCTTCCCAATCCCTACCTCCCTCCTCCCTCTGCATGCATGCCACTCCCCAAGTCCACTGATAGGGGAGGTTCTCCTCTCCTTTCTGATCTTAGTCCATTAGTTCACATCAAAAGTGGCTGCATTGTCCTCTACTATGGCCTGGTAAGGTTGCTCCCCCTCAGGAGGAGGTGACTAAAGAGCAGGCCAGTCAGTTCATGTCAGAGGCAGCCCCTCTTCTCATTACTATGTAACCCAATTGGACTCTCAACTGCCCTGGGCTACATCTGTGCAGGGGTTCTGGGTTATCTCTATGAATAGTCCTTGGTTGGAGTATGAGTCTCTGGGAAGTTCCCTGTGTTCAAATTTTCTTGTTCTGTTGCTCTCCTTGTGGAGACCCTGTCCTCTCCAGCTCTTACTCTTTCCCAGTTCTTACACAAAATTCCATTCACTCTGCCCAACAATTCCCCATCAGACTTAGCTTCTGCTTTGATAGTCTGTAGGGCAGAGCCTTTCAGAGACCCTCTGTGTTAGGTTCCTAGGTTGTTTCCTGTTTTCTTCTTCTCCTGATGTCCATCCACTTTGCCTTTCGGATGGGGATTAGACATTTTAGTTAGGTCCTCTCTCTTGCTTAGCAGAACTCCAACAGCACAGGCTCTAAGAGCAACAATCAATAAATGGCACCTCATGAAACTGAAAAGCTTCTGCAAAACAAAGGACACCGTCATCAAAACAAAGTGATCTCCTAAAGATTGAGAAAGAATCTTCACCAACCCTTTATCTGACAGAGGACTTATATCAAGTATATATAAAGAACTAAAGAAACTGAAAAGCAGCAAACCAAGTAACCCACTTAAAAAATGGGGAACAGAGCTAAACAGAGAATTCTCTGTAGACAAATACCGAATGTCAGAGAAGCACTTAAAGAAATGCTCAACCTCACTAGCCATTAGGGAAATGCAAATCAAAACAACCCTGAGATTTCACCTTACACCCATGAGAATGGCCAAGATCAAAAACTCAAGTAACAACACATGCTGGAGAGGTTGTGGAGAAAGAGGAACCCTTCTCCACTGCTGGTGGGAATGTAAACTGGTACAACCACTCTGGAAATCAATCTGGCGTTTTCTCAGAAAACTAGGAATAGTGCTTCCCCAAGATCCAGCCATACCACTCCTAGGCATATATCCAAAAGAGGTTCAAGCACACAAAAAGGAAATTTGCTCAACCTTGTTTGTAGCAGCTTTATTTGTAATAGCCAGAAGCTGGAAACAACCCAGATGCCCCTCAACTGAAGAATGGATGCAGAAAATGTGGTACATCTACACAATGGAATATTACTCAGCAATGAAAAATTAGGAAATCATGAAATTTGCAGGTAAATGGTGGGATCTGGAAAGGATCATCCTGAGTGAGTTGTCCCAGAAGCAAAAAGACACACATGGTATATACTCACTCACATAGACATACAAAATAGGACAAACCCACTAAAGCCTGTGCATCTAAAGAAACTAAGCATTTCTGTTCTTTCAATGGAAACTTGTTTCTGTGCCTTACAGTGCGAGATAACACTTTTCAGTTTTCCTGTGTTCCTGATAGAGCGAGCGAAACACATGTGATTCCGTTTAAAAGTAGTGCTTTGCTTTTCTGTTCTTTCCATGGAAACTTGTTCCTGTCCTGTACAGTGGGTTATATCACTTTTCAGTTTTCCTGTATTCCTAATTGAGCGAGTGGCACACATGTGATTTAGTTTACAAAGTATTGCTTTGCGTTTATGTTCTTTTGTATGAAAATTGTTCCTGTTATTAACAAGTTATGCTTATGGTAAGGGTTAGGTTTAGGGTTAGGTTAGGTAGGGTTAGGGTTAGGTTAGGGTTAGGGCTTAGGGTTAGTGTTAGGGTTAGGGTTAGGTTACGGGGTTAGTGTTAGGGTTAGGGATAGGGTTATATCACTTTTCAGTTTTCCTGTTATACTAATTAAACAGAGGACACATATGTGAATTAGTTTAGAAAGTTGTGCTTTGTGTTTCTGTTCTTTCGATGAAAACTTGTTTCTTTGCGGTACAGTTCAATATATCACTTTTCAGTTTTCCTGTATTCCTAATTGAGCTAGCGACACACATGTGATTTAGTTTACAAAGTACTGCTTTTATTTATGTTCTTTTTTTTTGGAAAATTGTTCCTGTTAGGAACAAGTTAGGGTTAGGTCTAGGGTTAGGGTTAGGGTAGGGATAGGTTGGCTGTTAGGGATTGGGGTTCAGGTTAGGTTACGGTTAGGGTTTAGGTTAGAGTTAGGGTTAGGGTTAGGTAGGTTAGGTTTAGGTTATGGTTAGGGTTAGGGTTAGGTTTATGTTTAGGGTTAGGGTTAGGGGCTTAGGGTTAGGTTTCGGATTACGGTTAGGGGTTAGTGTTAGGGTTAGGGTTAGAGTTAGGGTTAGGGTTAGGGGCTTGGGGTTAGGTTAGGGTTAGGGTTAGGGTTATATCATTTTCAGTTTTCCTGTTATAATAATTGAACAGGCAACACAAATGTCAATTAGTTTACAAAGTAGTGCTTTGCTTTTCTGTTCTTTCAGATGAAATTTGTTCCTGTGGTATACAGTGCTTTATATCACTTTTCAGTTTTCCTGTATTCCTAATTGAGCGAGTGGCACACATGTGATTTAGTTTACAAGTAGTGCTTTGTGTTTATGTTCTTTCGCTGGAAACTTTTTCGTTTAGGAACAAGTTAGGGTTAGGTTTAGGTTAGGGCTTGGGTTAGGTTAGGGTTAGTGTAGGGTTAAGTTTAGGTTAGGGTTAGGGTTAGGGTTAGGGTTAGTGGTTAGGGTTAGGTTAGGGTTTGGTTAGGGATAGGGTTAGGGGCTTAGGGTTAGGATTAGTGTAATATCACTTTTTAGTTTACCTGTTATAATATTTGAACAGGTGACACGAATGTGAATTAGTTTACAAAGTTGTGCTTTGCGTTTCTGTTCTTTCGATGAAAACTTGTTTTTTGCCCTACATTTCGATATATCGCCAGTTTTTTCCTATATTCCTAATTGAGTGAGCAACACACATGTGATTTAGTTTTACAAAGTTGTGCTTTATGCGTTTCTCTTTCGATGGAAACTTGTTCCTATGCTTTACAGTTCTTTATATCACTTTTCAGTTTTCCTGTTATAATAATTGAACGAACGACACGTATGTCAATTAATTTACAAAGTTGTGCTTTATGCTTTCTGTTCTTTCGATGGAAACTTGTTTATGTTTGGATACATTGTGAGATAACACTTTTAAGTTTTCCTGTATTCCTAATTGAGCAAGCGACACACATGTGATTCCGCTTAAAAGTAGTGCTTTGCTTTTGTGTTCTTTTTCGCTCAAAACTTGTTCCTGTGCTGTACAGTGGGTTATATCACTTTTCAGTTTTCCTGTATTAAGAATTGAGCGAGTGGCACACATTTGGTTTAGTTTACAAAGTAGTGCTTTGCGCTTATGTTCTTTCGTTGGAAAAATTCTTCCTGTTATTAACAAGTTTTGGTTAGGTTAGGGTTAGGTTAGGGTTAGGGTTAGGGTTGTGTTAGTTTAGGGTTAGGGTTAGGGTTAGGGTTAGGGTTTGGGTTAGGGTTAGGTTTAGTGTTACGGTTAGGGCTTAGGTTATGGTTAGGGTTACGGTTCAGGTTAGGTTAGGTTAGGTTTAGAGTTAGGGTTAGGGTTAGGGGCTTAGGGTTAGGTTAGGGTTATATCACTTTTCAGTTTTCCTGTTATAATAATTGAACAGGAGACACAAACGTGAATTTGTTTACAAAGTTGTTCTTTGCGTTTCTGTTCATTCGATGGAAACTTGTTTCTATGCCGTACAGTGCGAGATAACACTGTTCAGTTTTCCTGTATTCCTAATTCAGCGAGCAACACACATGTGATTTAGTTTACAAAGTAGTGCTTTGCGTTTATGTTCTTTCGTTGGAAAACTGTTCCTGTTAGGAACAAGTTAGGTTTAGGTTAGGGTTAGGGTTAGGGATAGGTTAGGTTTAGGATTAGGGTTAGTGTTAGGTTTAGGGGTTAGGGTTAGGGTTAGGGTTAGGTTAGGGTCTTAGGTTAGGGTTAGGGATATATCACTTTTCAGTTTTCCTATTATAATAATTGAACAGGCTACATGAATGTGAAATAGTTTACAAAGTTGTGCTTTGCATTTCTTTTCTTTAGATGAAAACTTTTTTCTTTGCCATACAAATTGATATATTGCTTTTCAGTTTTCCTGTATTCCTAATTGAGCTAGCGACACACATGTGAATTAGTTTACAAAGTAGTGCTTTGCTTTTCGGTTCTTTCGTTCGAAACTTGTTCCTGTGGTGTACAGTGCGTTATATCAGTTTTCAGTTTTCCTGTATTCCTAATTGAGCGAGGGGCATACATTTGATTTATTTTATAAAGTAGTGCTTTGCGTTTATGTTCTTTTGTTGGAAAAATTGTTCCTGTTATGAACAAGTTAGGGTTAGGGTTAGGTTAGTGTTAGGTTAGGGAATAGGGCCAGGTTAGGATAGGGTTAGGGTTAGGTTTAGGGTTAGGGTTAGGGGTTAGGTTAAGGGTTATGGTTAGGTTTAGGGTTAGGGGCTTAGGGTTAGGTTTCGGGTTAGGGTTAGGGGTTAGGTTTAGGTGTAGGGTTAGGGTTAGGGGCTTAGTGTTAGGGTTAGGTTATATCACTTTACAGTTATGGTTAGGGTTAGGGTTAGGTTAGGGTAGGGTTAGTGTTAGTGTTAGGGGTTAGGTTTAGGGTTAGGGTTAGGTTTAGTGGCTTAGGTTTAGGGTTAGGGATATATAACTTTTCAGTTTTCCTTTATAATAATTGAACAGGCTACACTCTAATGTGAATTAGTTTACAAAATTTTGCTTTATGCTTCTTTTCTTAAGATGAAAACTTGTTTCTTTGCCGATATTTCAATATATCGCTTTTCAGTTTTCCTGTATTCCTAAATGAGTGATTGGCACACATGTGATTTAGTTTACAAAGTAGTGCTTTGCGTTTATGTTCTTTTGTTGGAAACTTGTTCCTGTTAGGAACAAGTTAGGAACAAATTAAGGTTAGGTTTAGGTTAGGTTAGGCCTAGGTTAGGGTTAGGGTTAGGGTTAGGTTTAGGGTTAGGGTTAGGGGTTAGGTTAAGGGTTAGGGTTAGGTTTAGGGTTAGGGGCTTAGGGTTAGGTTTAGGGTTAGGTTACTGGGTTAGGTTTAGGGGCAGGGTTAGGGTTAGGGGCTTAGTGTTAGGTTAGGGTTATATCACTTTACAGTTATGGTTAGGTTAGGGTTAGGGTTAGGGTTAAGGTTAGGGTTAGGGTTAAGGTTAGTGTTAAGGTTAGGGGTTAGGTTTAGGGTTAGGGTTAGGTTTAGGAGCTTAGGGTTTGCATTAGGGATATATCACTTTTCAGGTTTCCTGTTATAATAATTGAACAGGGTACATGAATGTGATTTAGTTTACAAAGTTGTGCTATGCATTTCTCTTCTTTAGATGAAAACTTTTATCTTTGCCATACATTTCTATATATTGCTTTTCAGTTTTCCTGTATTCCTAATTGAGTGAGCGACACACAAGTGAATTTGTTTACAAAGTAGTGCTTTGCTTTTCTGTTCTTTCGTTCGAAACTTGTTCCGGTGCTGTACAGTGCGTTATATCACTTTTCAGTTTTCCTGTATTCCTAATTGATTGAGTGGTTCACATGTGATTTATTTTACAAAATAGTGCTTTGCGTTTATGTTCTTTCGTTGGAAACTTGTTCCTGTTAGGGTTACGGTTAGGGTTAGTTTTAGGGTTAGGGGCTTAGTGTTAGGGTCAGGGTAATATCACTTTTCAGTGTTCCTGTTATAATAATTGAACAGGCGACACGAATGTGAATTAGTTTACAAAGTTGTGCTTTGCGTTTCTGTTCTTTCGATGGAAACTTGTTTCTCTGTCATACAGTGCGAGATAACACTTTTCAGTTTTCCTGTATTCCTAATTGAGCGAGCGACACACATGTGATTCCATTTAAAAGTAGTGCTTTGCTTTTCTGTTCTTTCGTTCGAAACTTGTTCCTGTGCTGTACAGTGCATTATATCACTTTTCAGTTTTCCTGTATTCCTAATTGAGTGAATGGCACACATGTGATTTAGTTTACAAAGTAGTGCTTTGCGTTTATGTTCTTTCGTTGGAAACTTCTTCCTGTTAGGAACAACTTAGCGTTAGGGTTAGGGTTAGGTTTAGGCTTAGGGTTATGTTAGGGTTAGGTTAGGTTAAGGTTAGGGTTAGTGGTTAGGGTTAGGGTTAGGGTTAGGGCTTAGGGTTAGGGTTAGTGTTATATCACTTTTCAGTTTTCCTGTTATAATAATTGAACAGGTGACACGAATGTGAATTAGTATACAAATTTTGCTTTGCGTTTCTGTTCTTTTGATGGAAATTTTTTTCTTTGCTGTACATTTCGATATATCGCTTTTCAGTTTTCCTGTATTCCTAATTGAGCGAGTGACTCACATGTGATTTAGTTTCCAAAGTAGTGCTTTGCTTTTGTTCTTCTTTGGAAACTTGTTTCTGTACTGTACAGTGTGATGTATCACTTTTCAGTTTTCCTGTTATAATAATTGCACGGGTGACACGATGTGAATTAGTTTACAAAGTTTTGCTTTGTGCTTCTGTTCTTTGATGGAAACTTGTTCCTGTGTTGTACATTTCAAAATATCACCTTTCAGTTTTCCTGTTATAATTGAAAGCACGACACGTATGTGAATTAGTTTACAAAGTTGTACTTTATGCTTCTGTTCTTTCGATGGAAACTTGTTCCTGTGCTGTACATTTCAAATATCACTTTTCAGTTTTCCTGTATTCCTAATTGAGCGAGCGACACACATGTGATTCCGTTTAAAAAGTAGTGCTTTGCTTTTCTGTTCTTTTGTTCAAACTTGTTCCTGTGCTGTACAGTGAGTTATATCACTTTTCAGTTTTCCTGTATTCCTAATTGTGCAGGCTTCACACATGTTACTTAGTTTAAAAAGTTGTGCTTTACATTTCTCTTCTTTCGTTGAAATCTTGTTTCTGTGAGGTACAGTGCTAGATATCACTTTTCAGTTTTCCTGTATTCCTAATTGAGCGGGCAACACACATCTTACTTAATTTACAAAGTTGTACTTTACATTTCTGTTCTTTTGTTGTAAACTTGTTTCTGTGAGGTACAGTGCAAGATATCACTTTTCAGTTTTCCCGTATTCCTAATTGAACGGGCGACACACATGTGATTTACTTTCCAAAGTTGTGCTTTTTGTTTCTGTTCTTTCATTGGAAACTTCTTTCTGTGCTCTAAAGTGGGAGATTTCACTTTTCAGTTTTCCTGTATTCCTAATTGTGCAGGCAACACACATGTTACTTTAAAAAGTTCTGCTTTACATTTCTGTTCTTTCATTGCAAACTTGTTTCTGTTAGGTACAGTGCGAGATATCACGTTTCAGTTTTCCTGTATTCTTAATTGTGCAGGCAACACACATGTTACTTACTTTAAAAAGTTCTGCTTTACATTTCTGTTCTTTCATTGCAAACTTGTTTCTGTTAGGTACAGTGCGAGATATCACTTTTCATTTTTCCTGTATTCCTAATTGAACGGGCAACACACATGTGATTTAGTTTCCAAATTTGTGCTTTGCCTTTCTGTTCTTTCGTTGGAATCTTGTTTCTGTGAGGTACATTGTGAGATATCACTTTTGAGATATCCTTTATTCCTAATTGAACGGGCGATACACATGTGATTTAGTTTCGAAAGTTGTGCTTTGCCTTTCTGTTCTTTCATTGGAAACTGCTTTCTGTGCTGGAAAGTGGGAGATATCACTCTTCAGATTTCCTGTTTGCCTAATTGAGGGGGCAACACAAATGTTATGTAGTTAACAAAGTTGTGTTTTTTTGTTGGAAACTTGTTTCTGTGCACTACAATGGGAGATATCACTTTTCAGTTTTCCTGTATTCCTAAATGAACGGGCGACACACATGTGATTTGGTTTCCAAATTTGTGCTTTGCATTTCTGTTCTTTCATTGGAAACTTGTTTCTGTGCTCTAAAAGAGAAGATATCACTTTTCAGTTTTCCTGTATTCCTAATTGAACGGGCGAGACCAATGTGATTTAGTTTCAAAAGTTGTGCTTTGCGTTTCTGTTCTTTCATTGGAAATTTCTTTCTGTGCTCTAAAGTGGGAAATATCACATTTCAGTTTTCCTGTATTCCTAATTGTGCAGGCGACACACATGTTACTTAGCTTGAAAAGTTGTGCTTTGCATTTCTTTTCTTTCGTTGGAAACTTACTTGTTTCTGTGAGGTACAGTGCAAGATATGACTTTTCAGTTTTCCTGTATTCCTAATTGAACATGCGACACACATGTGATTAAGTTTGCAAAGTTGTGCTTTGCCTTTCTGTTCTTTTGTTGGAAACCTGTTTCTGTGCACTTCAGTGGGAGATATCACTTTTCAGTTTTCCTGTTTTCCTAATTGTGCAGGCAACACACATGGTAGTTAGTTTACAAAGTTGTGCTTTATATTTCTGTTCTTTCCTTGGAAATTTTTTTCTGTGAGGTACAGTGCAAGATATCACTTTTCAGTTTTCCTGTATTCGTATTTGAAAGGGCGACACACATGTGATATAGTTTCAAAAGTTGTGCTTTGCCTTTCTGTTCTTTTCTTGGAAACTTGTTTCTGAGCACTACAGTGGGAGATATCACTTTTCAGTTTTCCTGTATTCCTAATTGAGCGAGTTTCACACATGTGATTTAGTTCACAAATAGTGCTTTGTGTTTATGTTCTTTCTTTGGAAACTTGTTCCTGTTAGGAACAAGATAGGGGTAGGGTTAGGGTTAGGGTTAGGGTAGCGTTAGGTTAGGTTTAGGGTTAGGGTTAGGGTTAGGATTAGGGTTAGGGGTTAGGGTTGGGGTTAGGGTTATATCACTTTTCAGTTTTCCTGTTATAATAATTGAACAGGCGATACGAATGTGAATTAGTTTACAAAGTTGTTCTTTGCCGCTTCTGTTCTTCTGTTGGAAACTTGTTTTTATGCCGTACAGTGAGAGATAAAACTTTTCAGTTTTCCTGTTATAATAATGAATGGGCGACACGTATGTTAATTAGTTTACAAAGTTGTGCTTTAAGTTTCTGTTCTTTGATGGAAACTTGTTCCTATGCCATGCAGTGCAAGGTAACACTTTTCAGTTTTCCTGGATACCTAATTGAGCGAGCAACACACATGTGATTCCGTTTAAAAGTATTGCTTTGTTTTTCTCTTCTTTCCTTCGAAACTTGTTCCTGTGCTGTACAGTGCGTTATATCACTTTTCAGTTTTCCTAATTGAGCAAGTGCCACACATGTGATTTAGTTTACAAAGTAGTGCTTTGCGTTTATGTTCTTTCGCTGGAAACTTGTTCCTGTTAGGAACAGGTTAGGGTTAGGGTTAGGGTTAGGATCAGGCTTAGGCTTTGGCTTAGAGTTAGGGTAAGGTTAGGGTTAGGGTTAGAGTTAGGGTAAGGTTAGAGTTAGGGTTAGGGTTACAGTTAGGGGTTAGTGTTAGTGTTAGGGTTAGGCTTAGGCTTAGGGTTAGGGGCTTAGGGTTAGGGGCTTAAGGTTAGGGTTAGGGTTAAATCTCTTTTCAGTTTTCCTGTTATAATAATTGAACAGACGACACGAATGTGAATTAGTTTACAAAGTTGTGCTTTGTGTTTCTGTTTTTCGATGAAAACTGGTTTCTTTGCCATACATTTCGATATATTGCTTTTCAGTTTTCCTGTATTCCTAATTGAGCAAACAACACACATGTGATTTGGTTTAAAAAGTAGTGTTTTGGATTTCTTTTCTTCTGTTGGAAACATGTTTCTGTGCTGTACAGTGTGATATATCACTTTTTCATTTTCCTTTTATAATAATTGAACGGGGGACAAGTATGTGAATTAGTTTACAAAGTTGTGCTTTGTGTTTCTGTTCTTTCGATGGAAACTTCTTTCTGTGCCGTACAGTGCTTGATAACACTGTTCTGTTTTCCTGTATTTCTAATTGAGCGAGTGAAACACGTGATTCCGTTTAAAAGTAGTGCTTTGATTTCCTGTTCTTTGGTTCGAAACTTGTTCCTGTGCAGTACAGTGCGTTATATCACTTTTCAGTTTTCCTCTATTCCTAATTGATCGAGTGGCACACATGTGATTTAGTTTACAAAGTAGTGCTTTCCGTTTATGTTCTTTCCTTGGAAACTTGTTCCTGTTAGGAACAAGTTAGGTTAGGTTAGGTTTAGAGTAGGGTTAGGTTAGGGTTAGGTTACGGTTAGGGTTAGGGTTAGGGCTTAGGGTTAGGGTGAGTGTTATATCACCTTTCAGTTTTCCTGTTATAATAATTGAACAGGCAACACGAATGTGAATTACTTTACAAAGTTGTGCTGTGCGTTTCTGTTCTTCTGTTGGAAACTTGTTTCTGTGCTGTATAGTGTGATATATCACATTTCAGTTTTCCTGTTATAATAATTGAACGGGCGACATGTATGTGAATTAATTTACAAAGTTGTGCTTTTCGCTTTCTGTTCTTTCCTTGAAAGCAGGTTCCTGTGCTATCCAGTTCGATATAAAACTTTTCAGTTTTCCTGTTATAATAATTGAACAGGCGACACGTATGTGAATTAGTTTACAAAGTTGTGCTTTTGTGTTTCTCTTCTTTGATGGAAACTTTTTCTGTGCTGTACAGTGCGAGATAACACTTTTCAGTTTTCCTGTATTCCTAATTGAGCAAGTGACTCACATGTGATTTTGTTTAAAAAAGTAGTGCTGTACGTTTGTTCTATCAATGAAAACTTTGTTTCTTTGCCATCCATTTCGATTTATTGCTTTTCATTTTCCCTGTATTCTTAATTGAGTGAGCGACACACATGTGATTTAGTTTACAAAGTAGTGCTTTCGTTTCTCTTTTTCTGTTGGAAAATTGTTTCAGTGCTGTACAGTGTGATAAATCACTTTTCAGTTTTCCTGTTATAATAATTGAACGGGCGACACGTATGTGAATTAGTGTACAAAGTTGTGCTTTGCGTTTCTCTTCTTTCGATGGAAACTTGTTTCTGTGCCATACAGTGTGAGATAACACTTTTTAGTTTTCCTGTATTCCTAATTGAGCAAGTGACACACATGTGATTCCGTTTAAAAGTAGTGCTTTCCTTTCCTGTTCTTTCGTTCGAAAATTGTTCCTGTGCTGTACAGTGTGTTATATCTCTTTACAATTTTCCTGTCTTCCTAATTGAGAGAGTGGCACACATGTGATTTAGTTTACAAAGTAGTGCTTTGTGTTTATGTTCTTTCGATGGAAACTTGTTACTCTTAGGAACAAGTTAGTGTTAGGTTTAGGTTAGGGTTAGGGTTAGGGCTTAGGGTTAGGGTTAGTGTTAGGGTCAGGGTTAGGGTTAGGGGCTTACGGTTAGGATTACTGTTATATCACTTTTCAGTTTTCCTGTTATAATAATTGAACCAGCGACACGAATGTGAATTAGTTTACAAAGTTGTGCTTTGCGTTTCTGTTCTTTATATGATAACTTGTTTCTTTGCCATACATTTCAATATATCGCTTTCTTTCGATGGAAACTTCTTTCTATGCCTTACACTGCAAGATAACACTTTTCAGTTTTCCTGTATTCCTAATTGAGCGAGCGACACACATGTGATTCCGTTAACAAGTAGTGCCTTGCTTTTCTGTTCTTTCGATGGAAACTTGTTTCTGTGCCATAAAGTGCGAGATAACAAGTTAGCGTTAGGATTAGGGTTAGGGTTAGGGGTTAGGGTCAGGGTTAAGGTTAGAGTTAGGGGCTTAGGGTTAGGATTACGGTTATATCACTTTTCAGTTTTCATGTTATAATACTTGAACAGGCAACAAGAATGTGAATTAGTTTACAAAGTTGTGCTTTGCGTTTCTGTTCTTTATATGATAACTTGTTTCTTTGCCATACATTTCAATATATCGCTTTTCAGTTTTCCTGTATTCCTAATTGAGCGAGTGACACACATGTGATTTAGTTTACAATGTAGTGCTTTGCATTTCTGTTCTTCTGTGAGAACTTGATTCTGTGCTGTACAGTTCGATATATCACTTTTCCGTTTTCCTGTTATAATAATTGAATGGGCGACACGTATGTGAATTAGTTTACAAAGTTTTGCTTTGCGTTTCTCTTCTTTCGATGGAAACTTGTTTCTGTGCCATACAGTGCGAGAAAGCACTTTTCGGTTTTCATGTATTCCTAAATGAGCGAGCGACACACATGTGATTCCATTTAAAAGTACTGCTTTGCTTTTCTGTTTTTTCTTTCCATACTTGTTCCTGTGCTGTACAGTGTGTTATATCACTTTTCAGTTTTCTTGTATTCCTAATTGAGCGATTGGCACACATGTGATTTAGTTTACAAGTAGTGCTTTGCGTTTATGTTATTTCGTTGGAAACTTGTTCCTGTTAGGAACAAGTAAGGGTTAGGTTAGGGTTATGGTTAGGTTTAGGGTTAGGGTTAGGGGCTTAGGGTTAGGTTACGGTTAGTGTTAGGGTTAGGTTAGGGCTTAGGGTGAGGATTAGGTTATATCACTTTTCAGTTTTCCTGTTGTAATAATTGAAGAGGCGAAATGAATGTGAATTAGTTTACAAAGTTGTGCTTTGCGTTTCGGTTCTTTCAATGAAAACTTGTTTCTTTGCCATACATTTCGATTTATCGCTTTTCAGTTTCCCTGTATTCCTAATTGAGTGAGCGACACGAATGTGAATTAGTTTACAAAGTTGTGCTGTGCATTTCTGTTCTTCTGTTGGAAACTTCTTTCTGTGCTGTAAAGTGGGATATATCACTTTTCAGTTTTCCTGTTATAATAATTGAACGGGCGACACGTATGTGAATTAGTTTACAAAGTTGTGCTTTGCGTTTCTGTTCTTTCGATGGCAGCAGGTTCCTGTGCTATACAGTTCAATGTATTGCTTTTTAGTTTCCCTGTATTCCTTATTGAGTGAGCGACACACATGTGATTTAATTTACAAAGTAGTGCTTTGCGTTTCTCTTCTTCTTTTGGAAATTTGTTTCTGTGCTGTACAGTGTGATATATCACTTTTCAGTTTTCCTGTTATGATAATTGAACGGGCAACACGTATGTGAATTAGTTTACAAAGTTGTGCTTCGCGTTTCTGTTCTATTGATGGAAACTTGTTTCTGTGCCGAACAGTGCGAGATAACACTTTTCAGTTTTCCTGTATTCCTAATTGAGCTAGCGACACACATGTGATTCCGTTTAAAAGGAGTGCTTTGCTTTACTGTTCTTTTGTTTGAAACTTGTTCCTATGCTGTACAGTGTGTTATATCACATTTCAGTTTTCCTGTATTCCTAATTGAGCGAGTGGCACACATGTGATTTCCTTTACAAATTAGTGCTTTGCGTTTATGTTCTTTCATTGGAAACTTGTTCCTGTTAGGAACAAATTAGTATTATGGTTAGGGTTAGGATTAGCATTAGGGTTAGGGTTAGGGTTAGGGGCTTAGGGTTAGGTTTAGGGTTAGGGTTAGCGTTAGGGTTAGGGGCTTAGGGTTAGGGTTAGGGTTACATTTAGGGGCTTAGGGTTAGGGTTAGGGTTATATCACTTTTCAGTTTTCCTGTTATAATAATTGAACAGGCAACATGACTGTGAATTAGTTTACAAAGTAGTTCTTGACTTTTCTGTTCTTCTGTTGGAAAACTGTTTCTGTGCTGTACAGTGTGATATATCACTTCTCAGTTTTCCTGTTTTAATAATCGAATGGGCGACATGTATGTGAAGTAGTTTACAAGTTGTGCTTTGCGTTTCTGTACTTTCGATGGAAACTTGTTCCTGTGCTGTACATTTCGATATATCTCTTTTCAGTTTTCCTGTTATAATAATTGAACTGGCGACACGAATGTGAATTATTTTACAAAGTTGTTTTTTGCGTTTCTGTTCTTTCCATGGAAACCTGTTTCTGTGCCTTACATTTCGAGATATCACTTTTCAGTTTTCCTGTATTCCTAATTGAGAGAGCGACACACATCTGATTCCGTTTAAAAGTAGCGCTTTGTTTTTCTGTTCTTTCATTTCAAACTTGTTCTTTTGCTGTAGTGTGCATTATATATCTTTTCAGTTTTCCTGTATTCCTAAATGAGAGAGTGGCACACATGTGATTTAGTTTACAAAGTAGTGCTTTGCGTTTATGTTCTTTCGATGGAAACTTGTTACTCTTAGGAACAAGTTAGTGTTAGGTTTAGGGTTAGGGTTAGGGTTAGGGGCTTAGAGTTAGGGTTAGTGTTAGGGTCAGGGTTAGGGTTAGGGGCTTACGGTTAGGATTAGTGTTATATCACTTTTCAGTTTTCCTGTTATAATAATTGAACCAGCGACACGAATGTGAACTAGTTTACAAAGTTTTGCTTTGCGATTCTGTTCTTTTGATGAAAACTTGTTTCTTTGTTGTACATTTCGGGATTTATCGCTTTTCAGTTTCCCTGTATTCCTAATTCAGTGAGCGACACATATGTGATTTAGTTTACAAAGTAGTGCTTTGCGTTCTGTTCTCTTCTGCTGGAAACTAGATTCTGTGCTGTACAGTCGTTATGTCACTTTCAGTTTTTCTTGTATTCCTAATTGAGCGAGTGGCACACATGTGATTTAGTTTACAAAGTAGTGCTTTGCGTTTATGTTCTTTCATTGGAAACTTGTTTCTGTTAGGAACAAGTTAGGGTTATGGTTAGGTTAGGGTTGGGGCTTGAGGTTAGGGTTAGGGTTAGGGTTAGGGTTAGGGTTAGGGTTAGGGGCTTAGGGTTAGGTTAGGGTTAGGGTTAGGGTTAGGGGCTTAGGGTTAGGGTTAGGGTTAGGGTTAGGGGCTTAGGGTTAGGGTTAGGGTTAGGGTTAGGGTTAGGGTTAGGTTTAGGGCTTAGGATTAGGTTAGGGTTAGGTTTAGGGGATTAGGTTCAGGGTTAGGTTTAGGGTTATGGTTAGGGGCTTAGGTTTAGGGTTAGGTTAGGTTTAGGTTTAGGGTGAGGTTAGGGTCTTAGGGTTAGGGTTATGGTTAGGTAAGGGTTAGGGGCTTAGGGTTAGGATTAGGTTATATCACTTTTCAGTTTTCCTGTTATAATACTTGAACAGGCGACAGGAATGTGTATTAGTTTACAAATTTGTGCTTTGCGTTTCTGTTCTTTCGATGAAAACTTGTTTCTTTGCCTTACATTTCGATTTATTGTTTTACAGTTTCCCTGTATTCCTAATTGAGTGAGCGACACATGTGATTTAGTTTACATAGTAATGCTTTGCATTTCTGTTCTTCTGTTGGAAACTTGTTTCTGTGCTGTATAGTGTGATATATCACTTTTCAGTTTTACTGTTATAATAATTGAACAGTGACACGTATGTGAATTAGTTCACAAAGTTGTGCTTTTCGTTTCTCTTCTTTAAATGGAAGCAGGTTCCTGTGCTATACAGTTCAATATATCACTTTTCAGTTTTCCTCTTTTAATAATGGAACGGGCGACACATATGTGAATTAGTTTACAAAGGTGTGCTTTGAGTTTCTGTTCATTCGATGGCAACTTGTTTCTGTGCTGTACAGTGTGTTATATCTCTTTTCAGTTTTCCTGTATACCTAATTGAGCGTGTGGCACACATGTGATTTAGTTTACAAAGTAGTGCTTTGCGTTTCTGTTCTTTCGTTGGAAACTTGTTCCTGTCAGGAAAAAGTTAGGGTTAGGATTAGGTTAGGGTTAGGGTTAGGGTTAGTGTTAGTGTTAGTGTTAGGGTTAGGGTTAGGGTTAGGGTTAGGGTTAGGGTTAGTGGCTTAGGGTTAGGGTGAGGGTTATATCACTTTTCAGTTTTAATATTATAATAATTGAACAGGCGACACGAATATGAATTAGTTTACAAAGTTGTGCTGTGCGTTTCTGTTCTTTCGATGAATACTTGTTTCTGTTAGGAACAAGTTAGGGTTAAAGAGGGTTAGGGTTAGGGTTAGGGTTAGGGTTAGAGTTAGGGCTTAGGTTTAGGATTAGGGTCATATCACTTTTCATTTTTCCTGTTATAATAATTGAACAGGCGACACGAATGTGAATTAGTTTACAAAGTTGTGCTTTCCATTTCTGTTCTTTCGCTGAAAACTTGTTTCCTTGCCATACATTTCGGTTTATTGCTTTTCAGTTTTCCTGTATTCCTAAATGAGCGAGCGACACACATGTGATTTAGGTTACAAAGTACTGCTTTGCATTTCTGTTCTTCTGTTGGAAACTTGATTCTCTGCTGTACAGTGTGATATATCTCTTTTCAGTTTTCCTATTATAATAATTGAACGGACGACACGTATGTGAATTAGTTTACAAAGTTGTGCTTTGCGTTTCTATTCTTTCGATGGAAACTTGTTTTTGTGCCATACAGTGCGAGAAAACACTTTTCAGTTTCCCTGTATTCCTAATTGAGGGAGCGACACACATGTCATTCCGTTTAAAAGTAGTGCTTTCCTTTTCTGTACTTTCGTTCAAAACTTGTTCCTGTGCTGTACAGTGCATTATATCTCTTTTCAGTTTTCCTGTTTTCCTAATTGAGCGAGTGGCACACATGTGATTTAGTTTACAAAGTAGTTATTTGCGTTTCTTTCTTTTCGTTGGAAACTTGTTCCTTTTAGGAACAATTTAGGGTTTGGATTAGTTTTAGTGTTAGGGTTAGAGTTAGGGTTAGAATGAGTATTAGGGTTAGGGTAGGGTTAGGGTTAAGGTTAGGTTAGGGTTAGGGGCTTAGGGTTAGGGTGAGGGTTATATCCCTTTTAAGTTTTCATGTTATAATAATTGAACAGGCCACACGAATGTGAATTATTTTACAAAGTTGTGCTTTGCGTTTCTGTTCTTTCAATGAAAACTTGTTTCTTCACCATACATTTCAATATATTGCTTTTCAGTTTTCTTGTATTCCTAAATGAGCGAGCAACACACATGTGATTTAGGTTACAAAGTACTGCTTTGCGTTTCTGTTCTTCTGTTGGAAACTTGATTCTGTGCTGTACAGTGTGATATATCTCTTTTCAGTTTTCCTGTTATAATAACTGAACGGACGACACATATGTGAATTAGTTTACAAAGTTGTGCTTTACGTTTCTGTTCTTTCGATGGAAACTTGTTCCTGTGCTGTATGGTTCGATATATCACTTTTCAGTGCTTCTGTTATAATAATTGAACGGGCATATGTGAATTAGTTTACAAAGTTGTGCTTTGCGTTTCTCTTCTTTCGATGGAAACTTGTTTCTTTTTCCGTACAGTGCGAGATAATACTTTTCAGTTTTCCTGTATTCCTAATTGAGGGAGCGACACACATGTGATTTAGGTTACAAAGTAGTGCTTTGCGTTTCTGTTCTTCTGTTGGAAACTTGATTCTGAGCTGTACAGTGTGATATATCACTTTTCAGTTTTACTGTTATAATAATTGAATGGGCGACACATATATGAATTAGTTTACAAAGTTGTGCTCTGCGTTTCTGGTCTTTCGATGGAAACTAGTTCCAGTGCTGTACAGTTCGATATATCCCTTTTAAGTTTTCATGTTATAATAATTGAACAGGCGACACGAATGTGAATTAGTTTACAAAGTTGTGTTTGTGTTTTTGTTCCTTCGAAGAAAACTTGTTTCTTTGCCATACATTTAGATTTATCACTTTTCAGTTTTCCTGTATTCCTAATTGAGTGAGCGACACACATGTGATTTAGGTTACAAAGTACTGCTTTGCATTTCTGTTCTTCTGTTGGAAACTTGATTCTCTGCTGTACAGTGTGATATATCTCTTTTCAGTTTTCCTATTATAATAATTGAACGGACGACACATATGTGAATTGGTTTACAAAGTTGTGCTTTGCGTTTCTGTTCTTTCGATGGAAACTTGTTCCTGTGCTGTACAGTTTGATATATCACTTTTCAGTGTTCCTGTTATAAAAATTGAACGGGCGACACGTATGTGATTTAGTTTACAAAGTTGTGCTTTGCGTTTCTATTCTTTCGATGGAAACTTGTTTTTGTGCCATACAGTGCGAGATAACACTTTTCAGTTTCCCTGTATTCCTAATTGAGGGAGCGACACACATGTCATTCCGTTTAAAAGTAGTGCTTTCCTTTTCTGTACTTTCGTTCAAAACTTGTTCCTGTGCTGTACAGTGCATTATATCTCTTTTCAGTTTTCCTGTTTTCCTAATTGAGCGAGTGGCACACATGTGATTTAGTTTACAAAGTAGTTATTTGCGTTTCTTTCTTTTCGTTGGAAACTTGTTCCTTTAGGAACAATTTAGGTTAGGATTAGTTTTAGTGTTAGGTTAGAGTTAGGGTTAGAAATGAGTATTAGGTTAGGTAGGGTTAGGGTTAAGGTTAGGGTTAGGGTTAGGGCTTAGGTTAGGTGAGGGTTATATCCCTTTTAAGTTTTCATGTTATAATAATTGAACAGGCCACACGAATGTGAATTATTTTACAAAGTTGTGCTTTGCGTTTCTGTTCTTTCAATGAAAACTTGTTTCTTCGCCATACATTTCAATATATTGCTTTTCACTTTTCCTGTAATCCTAATTGTGCGAGCGACACACATGTGATTTAGGTTACAAAGTACTGCTTTGCATTTCTGTTCTTCTGTTGGAAACTTGATTCTGTGCTGTACAGTGTGATATATCTCTTTTCAGTTTTCCTGTTATAATAATTGAACGGACGACACGTATGTGATTTAGTTTACAAAGTTGTGCTTTGCATTTCTGTTCTTTCGATGGAAACTTGTTCCTGTGCTGTACAGTTCGATATATCACTCTTCAGTGTTCCTGTTTTAATAATTGAATGGGTGACATGTATGTGAATTAGTTTACAAAGTTGTGCTTTGCGTTTCTCTTCTTTCGATGGAAGTTGTTTCTGTGCTGTACTATGTTTAGATATGTGCCGTGTATCCCTGATCACTCCAAGACTTTAAACATGAATGGGTGTTGGACTTTTGTGATTAAGGCGATATACAGCAAACCTATAGCCAACATCAAACTGAATGGAGAGAAACTTAAAGCAATCCCACTAAAATCAGTGACAAGACAAGGCTGCCCACTCTCTCCATATCTCTTCAACATAGTTCTGGAAGTCCTTGCTAGAGCAATAAGACAGTTGAAGGAGATCAAGGGGATACAAATTGGAAAGGAAGAAGTGAAATTATCACTATTTGCAGATGATATGACGGTATACGTGAGTGACCCCAAAAAATCTACCAGGGAACTCCTACAGCTGATAAGCACCTTCAGCAAAGTGGCGGATACAAAATTAACTCAAAAAAACAGTAGCCCTCCTGTATACAAAAAAGACAAAAGGGCTGAGAAAGAAATTAGGGGAAACAACACCCTTCACAATAGCACAAATGACATAAGGTACCTCGAGTAACCCTAACCAAGGAAGTCAAAGACTTGTATGAAAAAATTTCAAATCTCTGAAAAAGAACTAGAAGAAGATATGAGAAGATGGAAAGATCTCCCATGCTCATGGCTTGGTAGGATTAACATAGTAAAATGACCATCTTACCAAAAGCAATATACAGATTCAATGCAATGCCCATCAAATTGCCAACACAATTCTTTACAGACTTGGAAAGAAAAATTCTCAACTTCATATGGAATAACAAGAAACCCAGAATTGCTAAAACAATCCTCTACAATAAAAGATCTTCTGGAGGTATCTCCATCCCTGATCTTAAGTTGTACTATAGAGCAACAGTTTTAAAACTGCATGGTACTGGCATAGAAACAGAATGGTGGATCAATGGAACCGAACAGAGGACCCAGAAATAAACCCACACACTTATGGACACCTGATATTTGACAAAGACGCCAAAATCATACAATGGAAAAAGATAGCATCTTCAACAAATGGTGCTGGTCCAACTGGATGTCTACATGTAGAAAAAATGAAAATAGATCCATACTTATCACCCTGAACAAAACTGAAGTCCAAGTGGATCAAAGACCTCAACATAAAACCAGACATATTAAATTGGCTTGAAAAAAAAAAGGGGAATACCTAGAACTCATTGGTACAGGGGAAAACTTCCTGAACAGAACTCCAACAGCACAGGCTCTAAGAGCAACAATCAATAAATGGGACCTCATGAAACTGAAAAGCTTCTGCAAAGCAAAGGACACTGTCATCAAAACAAAGCGACCTCCTACAGATTGGGAAAGAATCTTCACCAACCCTTTATCTGACAAAGGACTCATATCAAATATATATAAAGAACTAAAGAAGCTGAAAAGCAGCAAACCAAGTAACCCACTTAAAAAATGGGGAACAGAGCTAAACAGAGAATTCTCTGTAGAGGAATACCGAATGGCAGAGAAGCACTTAAAGAAATGCTCAACCTCACTAGCCATTAGGGAAATGCAAATCAAAACAACCCTGAGATTTCACCTTACACCCATGAGAATGGTCAAGTTCAAAAACTCAAGTGACAAGACATGCTGGAGAGGTTGTGGTGAAAGAGGAACCCTTCTCCACTGCTGGTGGGAATGTAAACTGATACAGCCACTCTGGAAATCAATCTGGCGTTTTCTCAGACAACTAGGAATAGTGCTTGCCCAAGATCCAGCCATACCACTCCTAGGCATATATCCAAAAAAGGCTCAAGCACACAAAAAGGAAATTTGCTCAACCATGTTTGTAGCAGCTTTATTTGTAATAGCCAGAAGCTGGAAACAGCCCAGATGCCCCTCATCTGAAGAATGGATGCAGAAAATGTGGTACATCTACACAATGGAATATTACTCAGCAATGAAAAATGAGGAAATCATGAAATTTGTAGGTAAATGGTAGGATCTGGAAAGGATCATCCTGAGTGAGTTGTCCCAGAAGCAAAAAGACACACATGGTATATACTCACTCATATAGACATACAATCTAGGACAAACCCACTAAAACCTGTGCATATAAAGAAACTAAGCAAGAGAGAGGACCCTAACTAAAATGTCTAATCCCCATCCGGAAAGGCAAAGAGGATGGACATCAGAAGAAGAAGAAAACAGGAAACAACCTAGAACCTACCACAGAGGGTTTCTGAAAGCCTCTGCCCTACAGACTATCAAAGCAGAAGCTAAGCCTGATGGGCAGAGTGAATGGAATTTTATGTAAGAACTGGGAAAGAGTAAGAGCTGGAGAGGACAGGGTCTCCACAAGGAGAGCAACAGAACAAGAAAATTTGAACACAGGAACTTCCCAGAGACTCATACTCAACCAAGGACTATTCATAGACATAACCCAGAACCCTGCACAGATGTAGCCCAGGGCAGTTCAGAGTCCAATTGGGTTACATAGTAATGTGAAGAGGACTGCCTCTAACATAATCTGATTGGCCTGCTCTTTGATCACCTCCTCTGGGGGAGCAGCCTACCAGGCCATAGTAGAGACAATGCAGCCACTTTTGATGTGAACTGATGGACTAAGATCAGAAAGGAGAGGAGAACCTCCCTATCACTGGACTTGGGGAGCGACATGCATGCAGAGGGAGGAGGGAGGGTGGGATTGGGAGGGGGGAGGGGCCTATGGGGGATGCAGAATGAATAATGTGTAATTGATGAAAAATTTTTTTTAAAAGGGAAAAAAATAATTTAAGAACCTTAAATGACTTTCAAAAGTGGAGGAAAACATGCAGTTAGGCAATTTACATGGAGCACCTCTCTCGCCCTGGGGGGCAATGGTCTGCTGAACCTACTCAGACCTCAGACACCACCACTGCTAGTTCTAGAACTGATGCAGGATGTTCCAACGAGGGGGTTAAGGCTTCTCATAATACTTCCTATAAGCCCATACCTGTTTGTTTACATCCCCCATTTTTATTCATTTTTAGCCAGATAGAGCCAAGTAATTGTGGTAATGATACTTGCTTTTTCGCCCAATGCTGTAATGCTAGTAAATTTACTAGCTGGTTACTCACATGCCTCACTGGGTGCCTGTGCCCGTTGATGCCCTCACGCTATGACTCTCTTCAGACAGAAAAGGGATCTTGGAATTACAGCTGCCATTGTTACTGCTATCTCATTAGGGGCTTTTGGAGCTACCACCGGGGCATTAGCCATGAGTCATACTGGGCAGACTGCTCAGACCCTGAATAACCTTTTAGCCAAGGTATCTCATGCCTTAGATGTACAAAAAGGAATTAATGCTGAACTACAAGGAGATTTGATGGTGTTCAATCAGAGGTTTGACCTCCTGCAGGAGCAAATTGATACCCTATGGCAAATCGCTCAACTTGGCTGTCAATGAAAGTATGCTGGACTTTGTGTCACTACCATACAACATGAGAATTTTCCCTGTGCTGCAAATCTGTCTAAACAATTGTCAAGCTATATTTTAGGTAATTGGACTGGAGAATTCGATACTACGATGGACCAGCTGAGAGTGGCCATTGCCATGGTAAATTCTACCAGAGTGGACGCAGGACTAGCCACAGGATTATCATCATGGATTGCTGCAGCCATGAATCATCTGAAGGAATGGGCAGGCATGGGAGTGTTAGCAGGCCTTCTGGTGTTGGTCACCTTGGTTTGCCTGTGGTATCTTTGCAAGATTAGAGTCTCACAACAGTGTAATGCAGCCATGACCATTCAGGCCTTTACAGCCATTGAAGCAGGACATTCTCCCCAAGCATGGTTGGCTACCATAAAAAGCCAAAATATTACGCTCAGGATGCGAGGCGAAGCACTGCACTCACGTCAGCCGCCTTGGACCCAGAGAAGAGCATGTCTGATTGCATGCGGGTTGATACCCCAGATCCCGCCTCTGAGAAAAAGGTATCGAATGGGTCTGATGATATTTGGGTGGATGACACCTAAATGAACATCAGTACAAAGTCCCAATTTATTTCTAATATCAGAGATCAGACCTCTACTCTTGCCTGATGCGTCCAAAACAAAAAGGGGGGACTGTAGAGATCTGCGTAATGCCGCTCCTGAAATATGGAGCTGGTTTCCCGCCTTCCACCTTCCCGATGGTGAGTGCTCTCTGTCACAAACAACTCCACATTTGGCTAAGGCTGAGGATCTGGCTTGCTTCCATGTATGTGGACCTATCTGCATTGCCCACGTGGCATACTGAGGTTGGCTGCCCAGAGGTTATTTAAAGTGGGCTGGCTTTCCCCAGGATCAGATGATTGTTCAAGGTTCCTGAATAAACTGCATTGAAAAAAAAAAAAAAAAAAAAAGTAGTGCTTTGCTTTTCTGTTCTTTCATTCAAAACATGTTCCTGTGCTGTACAGTGCGTTATATCTGTTTTCAGTTTTCCTGTTTTCCTAATTGAGCAAGTGGCACACATGTGATTTAGTTCACAAAGTAGTGATTTGCGTTTCTGTTCTTTCGTTGGAAACTTGTTCCTGTTAGAAACAATTTAGGTTAGGATTAGGGTTAGGTAGGGTTAGGGTTAGGTTAGGATGAGCATTAGTGGTAGGGGTAGGGTTAGGGTTAAGGTTAGGTTAGGGTTAGGGGCTTAGGTTAGGGTGAGGGTTATATCACTTTTAAGTTTTCATGTTATAATAATTGAACAGGCAACACGAATGTGAATTAGTTTACAAAGTTGTGCTTTGCGTTTCTCTTCATTCGATGGAAACTTGTTTCTGTGCCATACAGTGCGAGATAACACTTTTCAGTTTTCCTGTATTCCTAATTGAGGGAGCGACACACATGTGATTTAGGTTACAAAGTAGTGCTTTGTGTTTCTGTTCTTCTGTTGGAAACTTGATTCTGTGCTGTACACTGTGATATATCACTTTTCAGTTTTCCTGTTATAATAATTGAACGGGCGACACATATTTGAATTAGTTTACAAAGTTGTGCCTTTATGCTTTCTTTCTTTCGATGGAAACTTGTTTCTGTGCCATAGAGTGCGAGATAACACTTTTCAGTTTTCCTGTATTCCTAAATGAGCAAGCAACACATGTGATTCCGTTTAAAAGTAGTGCTTTGCTTTCCTGTTCTTTCATTCGAAACTTGTTCCTGTGCTGTACAGTGCGTTATATCTCTTTTCAGTTTTCCTGTATTCCTAATTGAGCGAGCAACACACATGTGATTAATTTACAAAGTAGTGCTTTATGTTTCTTTTCTTTGGTTGGTAACTTGTTCCTGTTAGGAACAAGTTAGGGTTAGGGTAAGGGGCTAAGGGTTAGGGTTAGGGGCTAAGGGTTAGGGTTAAAGTTAGGGTTAGGGTTACGGGTATGGTTAGGGTTAGGGACTTAGGGTTAGGATTAGGGTTATATCACTTTTCAGTGTTCCTGTTTTAATAATTGAACAGGCGACACGAATGTGAATTAGTTTACAAAGTTGTGCTTTGCGTTTCTGTTCTTTCGATGAAAACTTGTTTCTTTGCCATACATTTCGATTTAATGCTTATCATTTTCCCTGTATTCCTAATTGAGTGAGGGACACACATGTGATTTAGTTTACAAAGTAGTGCTTTGCGTTTCTGTTCTTCTGTTGGAAACTTGTTTCTGTGCTGTACAGTGTGATATATCACTTTTCAGTTTTCCTGTTATAATAATTGAACGGGCGACACGTATGTAAATTAGTTTACAAAGTTTTGCATTGCATTTCTGTTCTTCGATGGAAACTTCTTTCTGTGTTATAAAGTGTGAGATAACACTTTTCATTTTTCCTGTATTCCTAATTGATCGAGCGACACACATGTGACTCCGTTAAAAAGTAGTGCTTTGCTTTCCTGTTCTTTCGTTCAAAACTTGTTCCTGTGCTGTACAGTGCGTTATATCTATTTTCAGTTTTCCTGTATTACTAATTGAGCGAGCGACACACATGTGATTTAGTTTACAAGGTAGTGCTTTATGCTTCTGTTCTTTCATTGGAATCTTGTTCCTTTTGGGAACAAGTTAGGGTTAGGGTTAGGGTTAGTGTTAGGGTTAGGGTTAGGGGCTTAGAGTTAGAGTTAGGGTTAGTGTTAGGGTTACGTTTAGGGTTAGGTGCTTAGGTTAGGATTAGGTTATATCACTTTTCAATTTTCCTTTTCATATTAATTGAACAGGCGCGTACGAATGTGAATTAGTTTACAAAGTTGTGCTTTGAGTTTCTGTTCTTTGATGAAAACTTTTTCCTGTGCCATAAATTTCGATATATCGCTTTCAGTTTTCCTGTATTCCTAATTGAGCGAGCAACACACATGTGATTTAGTTTACAAAGTAGTAGTTTTATGCTTCTGTTCTTCTGTTGGAAACTTGATTCTGTTCTGTACAGTGTGATATATCACTTTTCAGTTTTCCTGTTATAATAATTGAATGGGCGATAAGAATGTGAATTAGTTTACAAAGTTTTGCTTTGCATTTCTGTTCTTTTGATGGAAACTTGTTCCTTTTCTGTACAGTGCGTTATAACTCTTTTCAGTTTTCCTGTATTCCTAATTGAGAGAGTGGCACACATGTGATTTAGTTTACAAAGTAGTGCTTTATGCTTATGTTCTTTCATTGGAAACAGGTTCTTGTAGGAACAAGTTAGGGTTTGGGTTAGGTTAGGGTTAGGGTTAGGGTTAGGGGCTTAGGGTTAGGGTTAGGGTTAGGATTAGGTTAGGTTTAAGGTTAGGGTTAGGGTTAGGGGCTTAGGGTTAGGGTTAGGGTTATATCACTTTTCAGTTTTCCTGTTATAATAATTGAACCGGCAACACGAATGTGAATTAGTTTACAAAGTTGTGCTTTGCGTTTCTCTTCTTTCAATGAAAACTTGTTTCTTTGCCATACATTTCTATATATTGCTTTTCAGTTTTCCTGTATTCCTAATTGAGCGAGCGACAAACATGTGATTTAGGTTACAAAGTACTGCTTTGTGTTTCTGTTCTTCTGTTGGAAACTTGATTCTCTGCTGTACAGTGTGATATATCACTTTTCAGTTTTCCTGTTATAATAATTGAATGGACGATATGTATGTGAATTAGTTTACAAAGTTGTGTTTTGCGTTTCTCTTCTTTCGATGGAAACTTGTTTCTGTGCAGTAAAGTGCGAGATAACACTTGTCAGTTTTCCTGTATTCCTAATTGATCGAGCGACACACATGTGACTCCATTTAAAAGTAGTGCTTTGCTTTTCTGTTCTTTTGTTCAAAACTTTTTCCTGTGCTGTACAGTGCGTTATATCACTTTTAAGTTTTCCTGTATTCCTAATTGAGAGAGTGGCACACATGTGATTTAGTTTACAAAGTGGTGCTTTACTTTATGTTCTTTCATTGGACACTTGTTCCTGTTAGGAACAAGTTAGTGTTAGGTTAGGGTTAGGTTAGGGTTAGGGTTAGCGCTTAGGTTAGGGTTAGGGTTAGGGTTAGGGTTAGTGTTATGGGCTTAGGGTTAGGGTGAGAGATATATCACTTTTCAGTTTTCCTGTTATAATAATTGAATAGGTGATACGAATGTGAATTAGTTTACAAAGTTGTGCTTTCCTTTTCTGTTCTTTCGATGAAAACTTTTTTCTTTACTGTGCATTTCGATTTATCGCTTTTCAGTTTTCCTGTATTCCTAATTGAGTGAGAGACTCACATGTGATTTATTTGACAAGGTAGTGCTTATGCGTTTCTGTTCTTTGTTGGAAACTTGTTCCTTTAGGAACAAGTTAGGGTTAGGGTTAGGGTCAGGGTTAGGGTTAGGGTTAGGGTTAGGGCTTAGCGTTAGAGTTAGGGTTAGTGTTAGGGTTACGGTTAGGGTTAGGGGCTTAGGGTTAGGATTAGGGTTATATCACTTTTCAATTTTCCTTTTATATTAATTGAACAGGCGACACGAATTTGAATTAGTTTACAAAGTTGTGCTTTGCGTTTCTGTTCTTTTGATGAAAACTTTTTCCTGTGCCATAAATTTGATATATCGCTTTTCAGTTTTCCTGTATTCCTAATTGAGCAAGCAACACACATGTGATTAATTTACAAAGTAGTGCTTTTGTTTTGTTCTTTGATGGAAACTTGTTCCTGTGCTGTACAGTTCAATATATCTCTTTTTCAGTTTTCCTGTTATAATAATTGAACGGGCGAAACGTTTTTGAATTAGTATACAAAGTTCTGCTGCGCATTTCTCTTCTTTCGATGAAAACTTGTTTCTGTGCCATAAAGTGCGAGATAACACTTTTCAGTTTTCCTGTATTCCTAATTGAGCGAGCGACACACATGTGATTCTATTAAAAGTAGTGCTTTGCTTTTCTGTTCTTTTGTTCGAAACTTGTTCCTGTGCTGTACAGTGTGTTATATCACTTTTCAGTTTTCCTGTATTCCTAATTGAGAGAGTGGCACACATGTGATCTAGTTTACAAAGTAGTGCTTTGTGTTTATGTTCTTTAGTTGGAAACAGGTTCCTGTTAGGAAAAAGTTAAGGTTAGTGTTAGAGTTCGGGTTAGGTTAAGGGTTAGGGGCTTAGGGTTAGGGTTAGGGATAGGGTTAGGGTTATATCACTTTTCAGTTTTCCTGTTATAACAATTGAACAGGCAACATGAATGTGAATTAGTTTACAAAGTTGTGCTTTGCGTTTCTCTTCTTCTGTTGGAAACTTGTTCCTGTGCTTTACAGTGTGATATATCACTTTTCAGTTTTCGTGTTACAATAATTGAACGGGCGACCTGTATGTGAATTAGTTTACAAAGTTTTGCTTTGCGTTTCTCTTATTTCGATGGAAACTTGTTTCTGTGCCGTACAGTGTGAGATAACACTTTTCTGTTTCCTGTATTCCTAATTGCGCGAGCTACACACATGTGATTCTATTTTAAAGTAGTGCTTTGCTTTTCTGTTCTTTCATTCGAAACTTGTTGCTGTGCTGTACAGTGTCTTATATCTCCTTTCAGTTTTCCTGTATTCCTAATTTAGACCGTGGCACACATGTGATTAGTTTACAAAGTAGTGCTTTGCGTTTATGTTCTTTCGTTGGAAACTTTTTCCTGTAAGGAACAAATTTGGTTAGGTTAAAGTTAGGGTTAAGGTTAAATTAGGGTTAGGGTTAGGTTTAGGGTTATAGTTAGGGTTAGGGGGCTTAGGTTAGGGTAGGTCTATATCACATTTCACTTTTCCTGTTAAAATAATTGAATAGGCGACACGAATGTGAATTAGTTTACAAAGATGTGCTTTGCATTTCTGTTCTTTCGATGGATACTTGTTCCTGTGCTATAAAGTTCGATATATCACTTTTCAGCTTTCCTGTTATAATAATTGAAAGGGCGACATATATGTGAATTAGTTTACAAAGTTGTGCATTGCGTTTCTCTTCTTTCGATGGAAACTTGTTTCTGTGCCATAAAGTGTGAGATAACACTTTTTCAGTTTTCCTGTATTCCTATTTGAGAGAGACACACATGTGATTCCATTAAAAAGTAGTGCTTTGCTTTTCTGTTCTTTTGTTCGAAAATTGTTCCTGTGCTCTACAGTGCGTTATATCACTTTTCAGTTTTCCTGTGTTCCTAATTGAGCGAGTGGCACAGATGTGATTTAGTTTACAAAGTAGTGCTTTGTGTTTCTGTTCTTTCATTGGAAACTTATTCCCAAATAGGAACAAGTTAGAGTTATGATTAGGTTAGGGTTAGGGTTAGGCGCTTAGGGTTAGGGTAGGGTTAGGGTTAGGGTTGGGGTTAGGATTAGGTTAGGGTTAGTGTTATGGGCTTAGGGTTAGGTGAGAGATGTATCACTTTTCAGTTTTTCCTGTTATAATAATTGAACGATCGACATGTATTTGAATTAGTTTACAAAGCTTTTCTTTGCTTTTCTCTTATTTCGATGGAAACTTGTTTCTTTGCCGTACAGTGGGAGATAACACTTTTCAGTTTCCTGTATTCCTAATTGCGCGAGCAACACACATGTAATTCCGTTTAAAAGTAGTGCTTTGCTCTTCTGTTCTTTTGTTCAAAAATTGTTCTTGTGCTATACAGTGCGTTATATCTATTTTCAGTTTTCCTGTATTCCTTATTGAGCGAGCGACACACATGTGATTCCGTTTAAAAGTAGTGCTTTGCTTTTCTGTTCTTTCCTTTGAAATTTGTTCCTGTGCTGTACAGTGTGTTATATCTCTTTTCGGTTTTCCTGTACTCCTAATTGAGAGAGTGGCATACATATGATTTCGTTTACAAAGTAGTGCTTTGCATTTATGTTCTTTCATTGGAAACAGTTTCCTGGTAGGAACAAGTTAGGGTTAAAGTTAGGGTTAACGTTAGGTTAAGGGCTTAGGGTTACAGTTAGTTAGGGTTAGGGAAATAGGGTTAGGTTTAGGGTTAGTTTTAGGGTTAGGTTAGGGTTAGGGCTTAGGGTTAGGGTTATATCACTTTTCAGTTTTCCTGTTATAATTATTGTACAGGAAACGAATATGAATTAGTTTACAAAGTTGTGCTTTGTGTTTCTGTTCTTTCAATGAAAACTTGTTTCTTTGCCATACATTTCGATATATTGCTTTTCAGTTTTCCTGTATTCCTAATTGAGCGAGTGGCACACATGTGATTTAGTTTACAACGTGGTGCTTTATGTTTATGTTCTTTCATTGGAAACTTGTTCCTGTTAGGAAACAAGTTAGTGTTAAGTTAGGGTTAGCGTTAGGGCTTAGGGTTAGGGTTAGGGTTTAGGGTTAGCGTTAGGGGCTTAGGTTATGGTTAGGCTTATATCACTTTTCAGTTTTAATGTTATAATAATTGAACGGGCAACACGAATGTGAATTAGTTTACAAAGTTGTGCTGTGCGTTTCTGTTCTTTCGATGAAAACTTGTTTCTTTGCCGTACATTTCAATTAATCACTTTTCAGTTTTCCTGTTATAATAATTGAACAGGCGACATGTATGTGAATTAGTTTACAAAGTTTTGCTTTGCGTTTCTCTTATTTTGATGGAAACTTGTTTCTGTGCCATACATTGCGAGATAACACTTTTCAGTTTCTTGTGTTCCTAATTGCGCGAGCGACGCACATGTGATTCCGTTTAAAAGTAGTGATTTGCTTTTCTGTTCTTACGTTCGAAACTTTTTACTGTGCTGTACAGTGCTTTATATCTCTTTTCAGTTTTCCTGTATTCCTAATTGAGAGTGGCACACATGTGATTTAGTTTACAAAGTAGTGCTTTGCGTTTATGTTCTTTGGTTGGAAACTTGTTCCTGTTGGGAACAAGTTAGGTTAGGTTAGGTTAGGGTTAGGGTTAGGGTTAGGGCTTAGGGTTAGGATTAGGGTATAACACTTTTCAGTTTTCCTGTTATAATAATTGAACAGTCGACACAAATGTGAATTAGTTTACAAAGTTGTGCTTTGTGTTTCTGTTCTTTGGATGAAAACTTGTTTCTTTGCTGTACATTTGATTTATCGCTTTTTTCAGTTTCCCTGTATTCCTAATTGAGTGAGCAACACACCTGTGATTTAGTTTACAAAGTAGTGCTTTCCGTCCTTGTTTTTCTGTTGGAAACTTGTTTCTGTGCTGTACAGTCTGATATATCACTTTTCAGTTTTCCTGTTATAATAATTGAACGGCGACACCGTATTTGAATTAGTTTACAAAGTTGTGCTTTATGCTTTTCTGTTCTTCGATGGAAACTTGTGTCTGTACCGTACAGTGCGAGATAATACTCTTCAGTTTTCCTGTATTTTAATTGAGCGAGCGACACACATGTGATTCTGTTAAAAAGTAGTGCTTTTCTCTTCTGTTCTTTCGTTTGAAACTTTTTTCTGTGCTGTACAGTGCGTTATATCACTTTTAAGTTTTGCTGTATTCCTAATTGAGGAAGTGGCACACATGTGATTTAGTTTACAAAGTAGTGCTTTGCATTTCTGTTCTTTTCGTTGGAAACTTGTTCCTGTTAGGAACAAGTTAGGTTAGATTAGGGTTAGGGTTAGTGTTAGGGTTAGGGATAGGGTTAGGGTTAGGGTTAGGGTTAGGGTGAGGTTAAATTTAGGGTAGGGTTAGGGTTAGGGTTAGGGCCTTAGTGTTAGGTGAAGGTTATATCACTTTTCAATTTTCATGTTATAATAATTGAACAGGGGACACTGAATGTGAATTAGTTTACAAACTTGTGCTGCGCGTTTCTGTTCTTTCGATGAAAAATTGTTTCTTTGTCGCACATTTCGATTTATTGCTTTCAGTTTACCTGTATTCCTAATTGAGTGAGCGACAAACATGTGATTTAGTTTACAAAGTAATGTTTTGCATTTCTGTTCTTCTCTTGGAAACTTGTTTCTGTTAGGAAACAAGTTAGTGTTAGTGTTAGGGTTAGGTTAGGGGTTAGGGCTTAGGGTTAGGGTAAGGGTTACGGTTAGGGGCTTAGGATTAGGTTAGGTTTATATCACTTTTCAGTTTTCCTGTTATAATAATTGAATGGGCAAACAGGAATGTGAATTACTTTACTAAGTTGTGCTGTGCGTTTCTGTTCTTTTTCTGTGCCATACGATGGAAACTTGTTTCTGTATTCCTAATTACATAACAAGAGATAACACTTTTCAGTTTCCTGTATTCCTAATTTTATATCTCTTTTCCTGTTTTCCTGAACAACACACATGTGATTCTGTTTAAAAGTAGTGCTTTGCTTTTCTGTTTTTTCTGCTCAAAACTTGTTCCTTGTGCTGTACAGTGCGTTATATCTCTTTTCAGTTTTCCTGTATTCCTAATTGAGAGTGGCACACATGTGATTTAGTTTACAAAGTAGTGCTTTGCGTTTATGTTCTTTTGTTGGAAACAGGTTCCTGTTAGGAACAAGTTAGGGTTAGGAGTTAGGAGTTAGGTTTATAGGGGCTTAGGGGCTTAGGGTTAGGGTTAAGTTAGGGGTTAAGTTAGGTTTAGGGTTAGGTTTAGGGTTAGGGGCTTAGGGTTAGGGTTAGGGTTATATCACTTTTCAGTTTTCCTGTTATAATAATTGAACAGGCGACACGAATGTAAATTACTTTACAAAGTAGTGCTTTTTGCATTTCTGTTCTTTCAATGAAAACTTGTTTCTTTGCCATACATTTCGATATATTGCTTTTCAGTTTTCCTGTATTCTTAATTATGCGAGCAACAAACATGTGATTCCGTTTGAAAGTAGTGCTTTGCGTTTCTGTTCTTTTTGTTGGAAACTTGTACATGTTAGGAACAAGTTAGGGTTAGGATTAGGGTTAAGTTAGGGTTAGGGTTCTGGTTGGGTTTTTAGGGTGAGGTTAGGTGTAGGGTGAGGGTTAGGGTTAGTTAGCGTTAGGGTTAGGGTTAGGGTTAGGGTGAGGTTAGGTTTAGGGTTAGGGCTTAGGGTTGGGTTCAGGTTTTAGAGTTAGGGCTTAGGGGTGAGGATTAGGGTGATATCACTTTTCAGTTTTCCTGTTATAATAATTGAACAGGCAACAAAAAATGTGAATTAGTTTACAAAGTTGTGCTTTGCGTTTCTGTTTTTTTGATGAAAACTTGTTTCTTTGATTTACATTTCGATTTATAACTTTTCAGTTTCCTTGTATTCCTAATTGAGTGAGTAAACACACATGGAATTTTGTTCTACAAAGTAGTGCTTTTTTCGTTTCCTGTTTTTCTTTTGGAAACTTGTTTCTGTGCTGTACAGTGTGATATATCACTTTTCAGTTTTCCTGTTATAATAATTGTACTGGCGACATGTATGTGAATTAGTTCACAAAGTTGTGCTTTTGTTTCTCTTCTTTTGATGGAAACTTGTTTCTGTGCCCGTACCGCTTGAGATAACATTTTCAGTTTCCTGTATTCTCTAATTTGAACAGCGACACACATGTGATTCATTTAAAAATAGTTTTGCTTTTCTGTTCTTTTATTTCAAAACTTGTTCCTGAGCTGGTGCATTATATCACTTTTCAGTTTTCCTCAATCCTAATTGATCGAAACACATGTGATTTAGTTCTACAAAGTTGATTTGCGTTTCTGTTCTTTCGTTGCAAACTTGTTCCTGTTAAACAATTTAGGGTTAGGATTAGGGTTAGGGTTAGGGTTAGGGTTAGGGTTAGGAGTTAGGGTTATGAGGTTAGGTTAAAGTTAGGGTTAGGGGCTTAGGGTTAGGGTTAGTTTATCACTTTTCAGTTTTCATGTTATAATAATTGAAGAAATGACAAGAATGTGAATTAGTTTACAAAGTTGTGCTGTGCGTTTTCTGCTCTTCGATGGAAACTTGTTTCTTTGCAGTACATTTAGATTTATAGCTCTTCAGTTTTTCTGTATTCCTAATTGAGTTAGCGACACACATTTGATTTAATTTACAAAGTAGTGCTGATTTCTGTTCTTCTATTGCTTGTTTCTGTGCTGTATAGTGTGATATATCACTTTTCAGTTTTCCTTTATAATAATTAAGCGGGCGACACACATGTGAATTATTTAAAAATAGTGCTTTGTTTTCTGTTCTTTTGTTCAAAACTTGTTCCTGTGCTGTACAGTGCATTATATCACTTTTCAGTTTTCCTCAATCCTAATTGATTGAGTGGCACATGTGATTTAGTTTTACAAAGTTGTGATTTATGTTTCTGTTCTTTCCTTGCAAACTTGTTCCTGTTAGGAACAATTTAGGTTAGGATTAGGGTTAGGGTTAGGGTTAGGGTTAGGGTTAGGTGGTTATGGTTAGGGTGAGGTGAGGTTAGGGTTAGGGTTAGGGTTAGGGTTAGGGCTTAGGGTTAGGGTTAGGTTATATCACTTTTCAGTTTTCATGTTATAATAATTGAAGAGGCGACAAGAATGTGAATTAGTTTACAAAGTTGTGCTGTGCGTTTCTGTTCTTTCGATGAAAACTTGTTTTTTTGCAGTACATTTGATTTATAGCTCTTCAGTTTCCCTGTATTCCTAATTGAGTTAGTGACACACATTTGATTTAGTTTACAAAGTAGTGCTTTCGTTTCTGTTCTTCTATTGGAAACTTGTTTCTGTGCTGTATAGTGTGATATATCACTTTTCAGTTTTCCTTTTATAATAATTAAACGGGCGATACGTATGTGAATTAGTTTACAAAATTGTGCTTTTAAGTTTCTGTTCTTTTTCGATGGAAACTTGTTTCCTGTGTTGTACAGTTCGATATATCACTTTTAGATTTCCTGTTATAATAATTGAACGGGAGACACATATGTGAATTAGTTTACAAAAATTTGTGCTTTGCTGTTCTGTTCTTATCGATGGAAACTTGTTTCCTGTTAGGAACAAGTTAGGATTTAGGTTAGGGTTTCATGGGTTAGGGTTAGGGTTAGAGTGTTAGAGTTATGGTTTAGGTTAGGGTTAGGGTTTTTAGGTTAGGGTTAGGTTAGGGTTATTTGTTAGGGTCAGGGTTAGGGTGAGGTTATATCACTTTTCAGTTTTCATGTTATAATAATGAACAGGCGGCACGAATGCAAATTTGTTTACAAAGTTGTGCTTTGCGTTTCTGTTCTTTCGATGAAAACTTGTTTTTTGCCAAACATTTCGATTTATTGCTTTTCAGTTTCCCTGTATTCCTAATTGAGTGAGTGACACACATGATTTAGTTTACAAAGTAGTGCTTTTCGTTTCTGTTCTTCTGTTGGAAACTTGTTTCTGTGCTGTAGAGTGTGATATATCACTTTTCAGTTTTCCTGTTATAAAAACTGAATGTGGCGATATATATGTATGTGAATTAGTTTACAAAGTTGTGCTTTGCGCTTTCTCTTCTTTCGATGGAAACTTGTTTCTGTGCTGTAAATTGCAGATAACACTTTTCAGTTTTCCTGTATTCCTAATTGATCAAAAGGTTACACATCTAATTCCGTTTACAAGTAGTGCTTTGCTTTTCTGTTCTTTAAATTGAAATTTGTTCCTGTGCTGTACAGTGCGTTATATCACTTTTAAGTTTTCGGTATTCCTATTTGAGCGAAAGTGGCACACATTGATTTAGTTTACAATGTTTCTTTTTTGCTGCCATGTTCTTTTATTGGAAACTTGTTCCTGCTAGGAACAAGTTAATGTTAGAGTTAGGCGTTAGGCTTAGGCTTTAGGTTAGGGTTAATGGCTTAGGGTTAGCGTTAGCGTTAGGGTTATCGTTAAACTTCAGGGGCTTAGGGTTAGGGTGAGGGTTATATCACTTTTCAGTTTTCCTGTTATAATAATTGAACAGGCGACACGAATGCGAATTAGTTTACAAAGTTGTGCTTTGCGTTTCTGTTCTTTCGATGAAAACTTTTTTCTTTGCCAAACATTTCGATGTATCGCTTTTCAGTTTTCCTGTATTCCTAATTGAGCCAGCATCACACATGTGATTCCGTTTAAAAGTAATCCTTTGCTTTTCTGTTCTTTCGTTCAACACTTGTTCCTGTGCTGTACAGTGCGTTATATCACTTTTAAGTTTTCCTGTATTCCTAACTGAGCGAGTGGCACACATGTGATTTAGTTTACAAAGTAGTGCTTTGTGTTTATGTTCTTTCGTTGGAAACTTGTTCCTGTTAGGAACAAGTTAGGGTTAGGGTTAGGGTTAGGGTTAGGGTTAAGGTTAGGGTTAGGGGCTTTGGGTTAGGATTAGCGTTATATCACTTTTCAGTTTTCCTGTTATAATAATTGAACAGGCGACACGAATGTGAATTAGTTTACAAAGTTGTGCTTTCTGTTTCTGTTCTTTGGATTAAAACTTGTTTCTTTGCCATACATTTCGATTCATTGCTTTTCAGTTTCCCTGTTTTCCTAATTGAGTGAGCGAAACACATGTGATTTAATTTACAAAGTAATACTTTGTGTTTCTGTTCTTCTGTTGGAAACTTGTTCCTGTACTATACAGTTCGATATATCACTGTTACGTTTTCCTGTTATAATAATTGAACGGGCGACACGTATGTGAATTAGTTTACAAAGTTGTGCTTTTCGTTTCTGTTCTTTCGATGGAAGTAGGTTCCTGTGATGTACAGTTCGATATATCACTTTTCAGTTTTCCTGTTATAATAATTGAATGGGCGACACGTATGTGAATTAGTTTACAAAGTTGTGCTTTGTGTTTCTGTTCTTTCGATGAAAACTTGTTTCTTTGCCGCACTTTTCGATATATCGATTTTCAATTTTCCTGTATTACTAATTGAGCGAGCGACACACATGTGATTTAGTTTATAAAGTAGTGCTTTGCGTTTCTTTTCTTTCGTTGAAAACTTGTTCATGTTAGGGTTAGGATTAGGGTTAGGGGTAGGGCTAAGTTTAGCGTTAGGGTGAGGGTTAGAGTTAGGGTTAGGGTTAAGGTTAGGGTTAGGGGCTTAGGGTTACGGTGAGTGTTATATCACTTTTCAGTTTTCCTGTTATAATAATTGAACAGGCGACAAGAATGTGAATTAGTTTACAAAGTTGTGCTTTGCGTTTCTCTTCTTTCGATGAAAACTTGTTTCTTTGCATTACATTTCGATTTATTGCTTTTCAGTTTCCCTGTATTCCTAATTGAGTGAGCGACACACATGTGATTTGGTTTACAAAGTAGTGCTTTCTTTTCTGTTCTTCTGTTGGAAACTTGATTCTGTGCTGTATAGTGTGATATATCACTTTTCAGTTTTCCTGTTATAATAATTGAACGGGCGACACGTATGTGAATTAGTTTACAATGTTGTGCTTTGCGTTTCTGTTCTTTTGATGAAAACTTGTTTCTTTGCCGTACATTTCGATATATCGCTTTTCAGTGAAAGACTCCTGATGTTTTTCTTCCATCAGGGAAACCCCCTCCCAAGGATCTACGAGACCAATTCGTATGCAAACAACAAGAGGCTTTATTTTGATACACGTGTACCCGGGGCGACAAAGTCTCTTGGAGGACTTTGCGAGCCCCCTGAGGGGAAAGCTGGGCTTTTTATAGGGTCTCAGACCAAAAGCGCGGGTACAGGAGCGAGAAGTATAGTTACAGGGAGCTGATTGGTACATTTAAATGAGACCACAACTTGAGTCAGAGTTTTGCAGGGACACCATGATATCAGGAACTGGGTGGTCGGAACGGTCATGATGACTCTCAATTGTGGGACCGCCACCTGTTGTTTGTTTTAGGGCTCCCATCTCAGCTGGAATAGTCTCACTATTTGTCTTAGGGCCCCTATCTCAGCTGGAACAGTCTCACAAACTTCTCATATGCGTGGTCAGCACAAATTGATTTTTGACTCAACTGGGGCAGCCTGACCGCAGATATCCCCATCAGCTGGGTTTGTTCAGCTAGTTCCCTCCCTAGCTCACTGAGTTTCTCAAAACAGTGGTAGCCTTCAGAGTTTCTCAAAACAGTGCTGTACAAAATGACATTAACTATTAGCTGCTTCTAACTTTTGGTGAGGCGGGGGTCTTTCATTCCCCCCTTTTTCTTCTAACTTAGAATGGAATCTTTCATTCTAGGGCCTAGGGAGAGTTAATTTCTGTCTCCTGCTGTTTAAACTGATGATACTGCTGGGTTAACACCAACGCTTGTATGACAGAGAGCTGGTGGCTTTATTGAACCAACTCTCGTACCAGCTTTGTCCTGACTCAAACACTGCTGTCTCTGTCTGAGTCTTCCTTTAAGCCAAGGAGAACTATTACAAGGTCTCTCTAGGCTTTTAGCCCAGTTGCTGCAATATTAGTGTCCATTTCAGCTAAGCAGATGCCCAAGATAATAGCTAATGCCAGGGAGCCCCTTTTGACTTAGCGTTTCAGCCTGCTAGGGGGGATTTGGGCGTAGATCCGTCTTCTGGAGCTTCTTCGAGCTGACCGTTGGACCATAGGCATCAGGGGCTAGGGAGGCTGAAATGCCAGTCAAAGGCTGGGCAATAAGGGAGTCCCAAGCATCTGGTTCATTGATCCACCCGAAGAGGCAGGGAGCAATCATGTCAGTTTCCAGGAAGTCCAGATTTCAGCTTGCAGCCCAGAGTCAACCAGGTGAAAATCTGCTGAGACAAATTCAGACTGGAGACAGAAGTTAAAATTTGTCTATTAAATGGGAAAGATCAGGGAAAATCTCATTTGCGATCCTTTTGAGCTATGCCAGATCCAGGTCACATACTGAAACTCATATGAAATTTTAGTACACAAAAGAGAATATACTCAGAAAAGTAGCATATCAGCAAATTAAACATTTTGAAAGTAACAGGTAAAACTGCATCCCACTGAATGAGTATCAGTTAGCTGTTTTTATTTTTATTTTATTTTATTTTATTTTTGTAACCTTTATACATAACCTAAGTGTGTCAACAGTAACATTTTTTTTCTGTGGGCATAGCTGTTGGTAATTTGCCACGAATGGAGCTTGGCCATTTTTATACACTCTGCATATACTTTTAGCTCTCACTTCCATGTTTATGGAAAGTTAGGCAGAAATACCTTATTGGCTTTAGTACTAAACTCTGGATGCTTGGACTTTTTTTTTTTTTTAACAAAGCAACTAGAAGGAATAGGTTTTAAGATGTTTCTGTGTCAAAATCTACCCCAAAAATGGCAGATATTAAGAATACCATACTAAAAGCTATGACTTTTGGGTCAGATACACACATTAAACAGATGTTTTTTAAAATAATGAGAAGCACCTTTAAGTCTATCTCCAGAAGCCAACCAAAGGAAATTAAAATCTTAACCTGGTGACTGAATAATAAGCAGTTAATGCTCCATTAACTTATCAGAACTTTATTGATCAATGCCAAAACTCTGAACTTCTGAAATCTTATAACATAAGTACAACAGTAGCAAAGAGGGGAGAGATTTAAAGTATCTCTCATTTTACTCTGCTTTAAAATATTTTTATCTCTTGATAACTTATATACTTTTTTAAAAAAAAATTATTTAGACTCTCTAATCTTTTGCATTTATTAACCCTGAAACATTTTTTTTTCAGACCAAATAACACTCTAGATTTTTACAACCTAAACCCCTATATTCTCAGACCCTACATAGGCTCCATTTATTTATCTTAAGACACAGGCAACTAACATGAGTCCTGTGAGCAAGGAAAACCTGTCTTTCTTTTAAATAAGGGATCTAGTACTCTGTGGTTCTAGCTAATGAACTGATCAATGAGCTAACAGTCAATCTAATTGTCTTTTTCTAGCTGTAAAGCTACTGTAAAAAGCAAGCATAGCCGTCAAGGTGTTCAGAGACCTGAGAAGGATAAATTATACCAATCCATGTGCCAATCAAAATGACAGGGATGACTAGTTAGTCCATTACCTAGGCAGAGTCCCTGGCTCCTTTGTCTCACGGCATCCTGGACAGAGGCAGTTCTGCCAGGCACATAAAATGAGAAACTGCTGCTGTGGAAAGAGGAACAGGAGAGATTGACCTCACCTTGCCTCTCACAATGTGAGACAATGGCTCTTCAGGTGTCCCCGGCTTTGTCCACAGTTTAGGCTGGGCCCCAGCAGTGGGCCAGTTGGGGCAGTATTGCCCAGTGGTTAGCATACCTCAATCCAGAGTTGCAGTCATCTGTCGTTGTCCAAATCTTCTCAGGAGACCTTGGGGAGCTACTGCCAGGATTTTGGGACTTTCTGTCACAATAAGCTTACATATGTTAAAATGCCATATTCATCAGATCTCTGATAAGCTTGAGGGCCAGCATATCTAAGTTACTCTTTGTTTTAGAACTATATATTTTAAGACAAATAGGCAAACTTTATAATTACCCATCCTAGGCTTAACCTTAAAAAAAAACTTGAACAAGGAGACTAGGTAAGGCTCAACTGCAGTATTTAGCATGACTTTAAATCTGCTCTTTCTGAACTAAAATCAAAGCAAATCTTTTAATCAGATACAGTTTATAGAGGGGCTAGCAAATCTTGCTGATCCTACCACTTTGTATTAAAATTGAACAGTAAAGAAAGCTTTGCACTTAACACTAATCAGAGGACTGAACATAACTGAGAGACCTAAACAAAATGGTGGTAAACTCATGTTTCCATCCTCTTTATCTCCGGACCATCATGGCGGCTGGCCACATGCAACCGAACTCAGCTGGAAGCCCTAAACAAACATGGCAGCAAAACTACAGCTTTATGTGCTCTCTATCCCTGAACCATCATGGCAGCTAGCCATGTGTTTGCACAGGCTATGACTGACAATACCAAAAATAGCCATTAGGTGCTGTTGCTGATACAGCAAACACTGTGGAACATCCATAATCCCCCATAACCAAAAGTTCCCAGTGATCAAACAAGCTTTAGAAACAACTGCATAACAGAATAATTTTAAACTGTAAGAATTACTTTAGCCATACCAAACCTATCAGCTAGAATTTTTCCCTCATTAATTCTCTGGCTTTTTATAACACATCCACTAACCTTCTGCAACATTCCATACCTTCAGGTTCCTAGCTTTCTTTTTCTGGCTTAACCAGACATGCTTACTTTCTTGTTTTCCAGACAACATAAAAACTCTCATTAAAATCCTTTCCATTTTGACATAATCCTGCAGGAGCCCAGAGTCTACGTACGATTTGCTTTCTATACATTACTATAAAGAGGAGTTTTGAAACTGCCAATTTTTTTTTAAATAACTTTTCTGTAGCGGATAAGATGGTCACAAATCAGCTTAACAAACAAACAGCTCTCCACAAGATACGTTTTAAAAACTGCAATTTTTTCAGTTAGCACAAACAATACGGCAGGGTTTTATTTAGTAAAATTAATAAAATACCCAAAATCATTGTCATACCCAAATGCCTGATAAACTTTAAACATTTTACAGCCTTAAACATTTAAACATTTTTAAAACCCGTTTTTGCAATATTAAAACAAAGTACCCCTTTTGTAAGAGAGAAGTCACAAGGCATAATCTTTAAAATCAAAACCAGATTTTAAAACCAGAATTTATCAGTGAAAACAACCTAATTTTCAGAATCAATATCAACTTAGAATAAGACTTTCTTCTTATCTTAAAAGGAAATAAAATCATTTTGACTCAGAGATTTTGCAACCTTTGTTTTTTTTTTTTTTTTCCTGAGCCACACCGTGTGGCAATTTACATTGTTGTTATTTAATCATATGCCTTTATAGACCCTACAAACACATAGACACATATACGTGTTTAAAACAAGAATTTGAATTTAATCTTAAAACATACCCAATTATTTTTTTATCATATCAACCATTTAAGACCAGTTGAAAACAATTATATAATGGCCATATATTTAAACAGACAGACTCAGCTGTAATTCTAAACATTACAGCAAGTGCAATTTTTTTCTAAATTACTGTTTGATCTGTAAGTTGCAAGCCCCCTAGGTGGGAGGAGGGAAGAGAGGAGCAAGAGGGAGTGGTGAGCTCTTGCTGCTTACTTCCCTGCTAAGCTGGCATGAAGGCAAGGGGGAGGAGTTTTTCCTCACTCTCAGCAGCCAGAGCAGCTCCTATCATGGAGCAGCTACAGTGCCAATCCCCGCCTAGCCATGTCTAAGGACTTTCACCCAGCAAGCCCATGAGCCTTGCCTACTCCCTTGGCTCCCTTGTGAGCTCTACTGTAGCTTACCTCCCCCACAGGTCCTGAACCTGCTTCCTGGCTGGGCCTCTCCCCTCCCCCGTGCTCTTTTGCTATAAAGTTAAACTTTTGGGAGTAGTGACAGTTTGTCCCATTTTTCTTTCAGATAGATAGGAAACACTTATTACATTTACTACAAAAATCAGACAGACAAGACGTCTCAGGAGTGTTTGTAGGGAGCTGATTTTTCTGTTCCCATTTAGTGGGGAGGGAGCCGATTTCTCGGCTCCCGTCCGTTTGGAAGCACGAGCCAATCCGGACTTTTTGGGGCTTCGAAACCCTGTCCGAAGGCTACGTGCTTCATTTGGGAGACGGAGGAACCGGACCTCCAACACAGCCTCCATCTGAATTTTGGCTCTCAGTTTTGCGTCAATATCGTGCAGCGCGGCTTGTGTCCTGTTTTGTCTGTCTAATTTTTGTAGTAAGTATAGTAAGTGTTTTCTATTTATCTGAAAATATGGGACAAACTCTCACTACTCCCAAAAGTTTAACTTTACAGCACTTCAAGGAAGTTTGTCACATCGCTCACAACCTTTCGGTGGAGGTGCGAAAGGGAAAGTGGGACATCTTCTGTTCATCTGAGTGGCCAACCCTTGACGTGGGCTGGCCACGAGATGGCACCTTTAACCTAGAAATTATTTTATAGGTAAAGGCTAAAGTCATGGATCCTGGACCCCATGGACATCTTGACCAGGTTCCCTATATCATCACATGGGAATCTCTGGTCAAAGACCCCCCACCATGGGTGAAGCCTTTCCTCCTTTCCCCTTGCCCAAAACCCACCCCGTCTGCCCCCACCCCTTCCTCCCCGCTAGTTCCAACCCCGGTTAACTCTACACTTTACCCGTCCTCACGAAACCAGCTCCAGAGGAGACCTCCAGACGTAAGAAGACACCCCGGTACTGCCCGGCAGATGATGGCCCTCTTCTGGACCTTTTGACTGAACAGCCCCCTCCTTACAGAAACCCAGACCCCGTTCGGGAACCAGAGGGGGCAGCCACCAAAAGAGAACCCCAGGAAGAACTTACCTCATCCCCGGTGGCGGGACGATTGAGGGGGCGTCGGGAAGCCCCTCCCGATCCCTCCTCTCAGGCCTTTCCGTTGCGGACGGGGCCTGACCGCCAACTCCAATACTGGCCCTTTTCCGCGTCTGACTTATACAATTGGAAAAATAATACCCCGCTTTTTCAAAGGACCCTTCTAGGCTCACAGCACTGATCGAGTCTATTCTAGTGACCCATCAGCCCACCTGGGACGATTGCCAACAGTTGCTCCAGACACTATTGACCACCGAGGAAAAACAGCGGGTCGTCCTGGAAGCACGCAAAAATGTCCCAGGAGACAATGGACAACCCCCCCAACTGCCACACTGAATAGACGCCGCCTTTCCTTTGGAACGACCTATTTGGGACTTCTCCACTGAGCGCGGTAGGGAACACCTACGTCTCTATCGCCAGTTCCTTATAGCGGGTCTCCATGGGGCTGCAAGGCGCCCTACTAATTTGGCTCAGGTTAAGTTAGTAACCCAGAAACCTGAGGAATCCCCCTCCGCTTTTCTAGAACGACTCAAGGAGGCATACCATATGTACACTCCCTACAATCCAGAAGAGCCAGTTCAGGCAACCAACATAGCCATGTCCTTCATCTGGCAGTCTGCCCCAGATATTAGAAAGACGTTAGAGAGGCTTGAAAACTTAAGAGAAAGTACAGTACAGGATTTATTGAAGGAGGCAGAGCGGATTTTTAATAAGAGGGAAACACAGGAAGAAAGAGATGAAAGGCTGAGAAGAGAAGCAGAGGAAAGAGAGAATGTTAGAGAACGTAAGAGGAATAGGGAATTTAGCAAGTTACTGGCCACAGTAGTGACAGGGCAGAGACAGGGTAGGCAGGGCCTGGGAGACCGCAGGGGTCCACGACTAGACAAAGATCAATGTGCCTACTGCAAGGAAAAAGGACATTGGGCCCGAGACTGCCCAAAGAACCCAAGAGGGCCACGAAAGCCTAAACCCCAGGCCACCCTGTTAAACCTGGAAGACTAGGGAGGTCAGGGTCAGGAGCCTCCCCCTGAACCCAGGATAACCCTTAATGGTGGACACCGGAGCCCAGCATTCGGTGCTCACCACCTCACCGGGACCCTTGACTGACAAATCGGCGTGGGTTTAAGGAGCCACCGGAGGAAAGAGGTACCGATGGACCACTGAAAGAAGAGTACAACTTGCCACCGGTAAGGTGACTCACTCCTTTTTACATGTTCCTGATTGCCCTTATCCTCTGTTGGGAAGAGATCTATTAATGAAACTTAGGGCACAAATCCACTTTGAGGGGACTAAGGCCCATATTACTGGGCCTCAGGGACAGCCTTTGCATGTGTTAACTATAAACCTGGAAGATGAATACCGACTTCATGAGCCTGAAAAGCCTTGGCCGCAAGAAATGACTGTCTGGCTAGAAAAGTTCCCCCTAGCTTGGGCGGAAACGGGAGGAATGGGTCTCGCAATTCACCAGCCACCCCTGGTGGTCACTCTAAAAGTGTCAGCAACTCCCATTTCCATTAAACAATATCCAGTGTCGCATGAAGATTACCAAGGAATTAGGCCTCACATTCAGAGGCTTTTAGATCAGGGCATTTTAATACCTTGTCAATCCCCCTGGAATATGCCTCTCCTTCTGGTCAAAAAGCCAGGGACAGAAGACTACCGCCCGGTACAGGACTTGAGAGAAGTCAACAAAAGGGTGGAGGATATACACCCTACAGTTCCCAACCCATATAATTTGTTAACTGGGCTTCCTCCAAGGTGCACCTGGTATACGGTATTAGACCTTAAGGATGCATTCTTTTGTCTGAGGCTCCACCCTCAGAGTCAGCCCATTTTTGCCTTTGAGTGGAAGGATCCAGAATTGGGAATATCGAGTCAGCTTACTTGGACCAGACTCCCACAGGGGTTCAAAAATAGCCCCACCTTATTTGATGAGGCATTGCACCGGGACCTGGCCGATTTTAGGGTTCATCACCCTGCTTTAATCTTGCTCCAATATGTGGATGACCTCCTCCTGGCTTCAGAAACTGAGGAAAAATGTAAGGAGGGAACAAAGGCCTTCTTGAGGACTTTGGAAACTCTAGGATACCGGGCCTCAGCTAAAAAGGCCCAAATATGTCAGAGGCAGGTCACATACTTGGGCTATCAGATCAGGGATGGACAGAGATGGTTGACAAAGGCACGGAAACAGACAACTCTAAAAATTCTGGTGCCCAAAAGCCCGAGACAATTAAGAGAGTTCCTGGATACTGCGGGGTTTTGCCGCCTTTGGATCCCAGGATTCGCGGAGATGGCTGCGACGCTTTACCCACTCACCAAACAAGGGACTTTCTTTACATGGGGGGATGAGCAGCAGAGAGCCTATGCAGCTATAAAAGAGGCCCTGCTGACTTCCCCTGCGTTGGGGCTTCCGGACTTAAACAAGCCCTTTGAGCTGTTTGTGGATGAGAAACAGGGATATGCTAAATGAGTCCTGACTCAAAAACATGGACCATGGAGGCGCCCGGTCGCCTACCTGTCCAAGAAACTAGACCCAGTGGCCTCAGGATGGCCCCCTTGTTTGAGGATGGTGGCAGCAATTGTCCTCATGATTAAAGACTCTGGCAAGCTGACTATGGGACAACCAATAACGGTTCTGGCTCCTCATGCGGTGGAAGCCCTGGTTAAACAACCTCCGGGCTGATGGCTTTCCAATGCCTGCATGACCCACTACCAGGCTCTACTGCTGGACACTGACCAAGTACATTTTGGTCCCATGGTAGCCCTTAACCTGGCAACACTGCTTCCCCTACCAGAAGGTCCAGAAACTCATGACTGTCTCCAGATAATTGCAGAAGTACATGGCACCCGGCCTGACCTGACTGACCAGCCCCTCCCTGACGCCGACTTCACCTGGTACACCGACTTCACCTGGTACACCGACGGGAGCAGCTTTCTGGACAATGGAGAACGGAGAGCAGGGGCCGCGGTTACTACCGAAACTAAGGTAATTTGGACTAAGGCCCTACCACCTGACACTTTGGCACAGCGGGCTGAACTCATCGCCCTAACCCAGGCTCTCTGGATGGCAGAAGGTAAGAAGCTCAACATTTATACCGATAGCCGCTATGCCTTTGCCACTGCTCACATCCATGGGTAGATATATGGGAGAAGAGGGTTGCTTACCTCTGAAGGAAAACAAATCAAAAATAAAACTGAAATATTGGCCCTACTTGAAGCGTTGTTTTTGCCCTCAAAATTGAGCATCATCCATTGCCCCAGCCACCAAAAGGGAGACAGCCCGGAAGCTAGAGGCAACTGCTTGGCGGACATAACTGCCCGGGAAGTGGCAATGCGAAGGAACTCAGACGTCTCCCAGCTTCTGGCTATAAATCCAGCTGAGACAGAGTATTCCCCCCTTCGAAAACCCCCCTTCCATTATAGTGAGAAAGACCAAATTCTCCTAAGAAAAATGAGGGCTACTTACTGTCCTGAGCGGGGGTTTTGGACTTTTAAAGGAAAGCCTCTGTGGCCATTACAACAGACTCGAGACCTCATTAAGTACCTCCACCAATTGACCCACCTTAGTTCCAGAAAAATGAAAACCCTCCTAGAAAGGGATGAAAGCTCCCACTATTTGCTGGAAAGAGACAAGATTCTACAACAAGTGACTGAAAAGTGCACGGCGTGCGCCCGCGTAAATGTAAGCCATAACAAGATAGGTTCAGGGACCAGGGTCCGAGGACAACGCCCTGGTACCCATTGGGAAATTGACTTCACTGAGGCAAAACCTGGACTCTATGGATACCGGTTCTTACTGGTATTTGTGGACACATTCTCTGGATGGGTAGAGGCCTACCTTACCAAACATGAAACTGCCAGAGTCGTCACCAAAAAGCTTTTAGAAGAAATTTTCCCCAGGTATGGTATGCCACAGGCACTGGGCTCCGACAACGGCCCTGCTTTCGTCTCCCAGGTAAGTCAGTCGGTGGCCACATTACTGGGGATTGATTGGAAATTACACTGTGCGTACCGCCCCCAGAGTTCAGGACAGGTAGAGCGTATGAATAGAACTATTAAGGAGACTTTCACCAAATTGACGCTTGCAACTGGCACTAGAGACTGGGTGACCCTCCTTCCTCTAGCATTGTATCCGGCCCGAAATACACCGGGCCCTCATGGACTCACTCCTTTCGAAATCCTTTATGGTGCCCCACCACCAGCTGCCCATTTCTTTGACTCTGACATAGCCTCTTTTGCTGATACGCCTTCTCTCCAAGCTCATTTGCAGGCTCTGCAAATCGTACAACGGGAGGTCTGGAAACCACTGGTAGCTGCGTACTGAGGACAGCTAAATCAACCAGCGGTACCACATCGGTTCCAGGTTGCGGACGTGGTCTGGGTACGATGACATCAGATCAGGAACCTGGAACTGCGCTGGAAGGGACCCTACACTGTACTGCTGACGACACCCACAGCCCTTAAGGTAGACGGTATCGCAGCGTGGGTAAACACCTCCCACGTCAAAGCAGCCCATGGCGACACAGAAAGAGATAAGACTCCAGCCTCGTCATGGAAACTTCATCGCACCCGGAACCCACTAAAGATAAGACTCACCCGAGTTTGATACTCTTTCTCCTCCTGTTTCCTCTGTCACACTCCAGTCCCCACATTCCTGTAAACTAGACTTGGGTCCTGCTAGATGAATTCGGTGTCCCTCTTAACAAAACTTCCAAGATGTCTCCCCCGTACACCTGGTTCCCTGAACTAAGTTTTGATTTAGCTAAGGCCATGCCATCACATTCCAGGGCCAGACACATGACTGAAAACCACAAAGTACACTTCTATATGTGCCCCTCCCCTTCTGACTCTCCTTGGCGACGGGGACATTGTGGGACCAGGACTGACCTCTATTGTGCAGAATGGGGATGTGAGGAGTTCGCCACTGACTGGAAGCCTACCTCAACCGGGCTTATCCAGCTTACTAGAGACCCCAAGTTTGACAACTGTTTATGGGCAGTCAATACAGATGACCCCCGTCCTGTTCCCAAACCCTGTAATCAGCTTATTCTTACCTTTACCGACAAAGGAAAAAAATATAAAGAGAGATGGTTACGTGAAAGAGAATTCGGGTTGCGCCTCTGGACAATTGGAAACCAGGGAGGAATAATACGCCTCCAGCTGATTCTCGATAGGCCCATGGTAACTGTCGGGCCTAACTCAGTATTACCAAACCTGAGGGCCCCCTCCTCCCAACCTGAAAAATTACCCATCCCGCCTGCAGCCATGCCCTCTGCCAGAACTCTGAGTCCAGCCAGTCTAGGTGTCCCCACACCACGACTTTTCAAACCGAGTACAGGTGATAGGCTGCTTGGTCTAATACAGGGAGCCTTCCAGATACTTAACTACACTAATCCCAGCAGAACCCCAGAATGCTGGCTGTGCCTGGTCTCCACTCCCCCTTATTATGAAGGGGTTGCAATAACGGGGGACTTTATAAACTATACCACACCCCCACCATACTGTACTCCGACCTCCCAGCATAAGCTGACGCTATCTGACGTGTCTGGCCGAGGAACCTGTATCGGGTCAGTCCCCGAAACTCACTGAAAACTCTGCAACTCAACCTCCAGGATCCACCCGGGCTCCTACTACTAACAGGCCCCAATGGGACCTATCGGGCTTGCAGCTCCGGCTTAGCACCCTGTGTATCTGCATTAATTCTCAACCAAAATTCTGACTTTTGTGTCCTCATTGAGCTCTGGCCCAAAGTTGTCTATCATGAATCGGAATATGTTTACAAATATTTTGAGGGGATCACCCGGTACTCTAGGGAGCCTGTATCTTTAACCTTGGCCTTGATACTAGGGGGACTCACAGTTGGGGGAATTGCAGCTGGAGTAGGGACTGGTTCTGCTGCTCTGGTAGAAACCACTCAGTTCAGACAGCTACAACAGGCCATGCATACCGACTTGCAGGCATTGGAAGAATCAATAAGTGCTTTAGAAAAATCCCTAACCTCTCTGTCAGAAGTGGTCTTACAGAACCGAAGGGGGCTGGACATCCTTTTCCTACAAGAAGGGGGATTGTGTGCAGCCTTAAAAGAAGAATGCTGCTTTTATGCCGACCATACTGGCTTAGTTAGAGATAATATGGCCAAGCTTAGGGAGAGACTTAGCCAGAGAGAAAAACTCTTCAAGGAGGGACAAAACTGGTACGAGAGCTGGTTCAATAAAGCCCCCTGGTTCACCACTCTCGTCTCCTCCCTCATGGGCCCTCTAATTGTGATCCTCTTGATTCTGTCCTTCGGGCCTTGTATCCTAAACCGACTGATCCAGTTTATGAAAGACCGGCTCTCTGTCATACAGGCGTTGGTGTAAACCCAGGAGTATCATCAGTTCAGACAGCATTGGACAAAAACTGACTCTCCCTAGGCCCTAGAATGGAAGATTCCATTCTAAGTTAGAAGAAACATGGGGGAATGAAAGACACCCACCCGCCTCACCTTAAGTTAAACATAGCTAACGCCATTTTGTGATACACCCCTGTTTTGAGAAACTCTGTAGGCTAGGTGGGGAACTGGAAAATTACTGAAAAACCTGGCTGTGCCGCCCCCTCGGGATATCTGCGGTCAGGCTGCCCCAGTTGAGCTAAGTAACAACTTGTGTTAACCACCCACATCTGTGGAACTGTTCCAGCTGAGATAGGATATCTGAGAAAAACAACAGGTGGCACAAGTTAAGGGGGTCATCATGACCGTTCCAACCATCTAGTTCCTGGTATCTTGGTGTCCCTGCCAAACTATAACGCAAATTGTGGTCTCATTTAAATGTACCAATCAGCTTCCTGTAACCATGCTTTTCGCTTCTGTAACCGTGCTTCTTCTCTGCAACCCTATAAAAACCCCAGCTTTACACCCAGAGGGCGCACAAGTCCTCTGATAGACTTGGTCGCCCCGGGTACACGTGTATCGAAATAAACATCTTGCGGCTTGCATCCGAAGGCTGGTCTCGTTGTTCCTTGGGAAGCGGGGTCTCCCCGACTAGAGAGGCTCTAGGGGGAGTCTTTCATTCCTAATTGACCGAGGGACACACATGTGATTCCATTTAAAAGTAGTGCTTTGCTTTTCTGTTCTTTCGTTCAAACTTGTTCGTGTGCTCTACAGTGCATTATATCACTTTGCAGTTTTCCTGTATTCCTAATTGAGCGAGTGGCACACATGTGATTTAGTTAAAAAGTAGTGCTTTGCGTTTATGTTCTTTCATTGGAAACTTGTTCCTGTTTGGAACAAGTTAGGGTTAGAGTTAGGGTTAGGGTTAGAGTTAAGGTTAGGGTAGGGTTAGGGTTAGTGTTAGGATTAGGGTTAGGGGGGTTAGGGTTAGGGTTAGGGTTAGGATTAGGGTTAAGGGCTTAGGGTTAGGGTTAGGGTTATATCACTCTTCAATTTTCCTGTTATTATAATTGAACAGGTGACACAAATGTGAATTACTTTGCAAAGTTGTGCTTTGTGTTTCTGTTCTTTCGATGAAAACATGTTTCTTTGCCGTACATTTCGATATATCACTTTTCAGGTTTCCTGTATTCCTAATTGAGCAAGCGACACACATGTGATTTAGTTTACAAAATAGTGCTTTGCGTTTCTGTTCTTCTGTTGGAAACTTGTTTCTGTCCTGTACAGTGTGATATATCACTTTTCAGTTTTCCTGTTATAATAATTGAATGGGCGACACATATGTGAATTAGTTTACAAAGTTGTGCATTGCGTTTCTCTTCTTTCGATGGAAAATTGTTTCTGTGGCTTACTGTGCGAGATAACACTTTTCAGTTTTCCGGTATTCCAAATTGAGCAAGTGACACACATGTGATACGGTTTAAAAGTAGTGCTTTGCTTTTCTGTTCTTTTGTTTGAAACTTGTTCCTGTGCTGTACAGTGCGTTATATCACTTTTCAGTTTTCCTGTATTCCTAATTGAGCGAGTGGCATACATGTGATTTAGTTTACAAAGTAGTGCTTTGCGTTTATGTTCTTTGGATGGAAACTTGTTCCTGGTAGGAACAAGTTAGGGTTATGATTAGGTTTAGGGTTAGGGTTAGGGTTAGTGTAGGTTTAGAGTTAGGGTTGGTGTTACGATTAGGGGTTAGGGTTAGGGTTAGTGAGCATCAGACCCTTCTGATACCTTTTTCTCAGAGGCGAGACCTGGGGCATCAACCCGCATGCAATCAGACATGCTCTTCTCTGGGTCCAAGGCTGCTGACCCTGAGTGCAGTGCTTAGCCTTGCATCCTGAGTGTAACATTTTGGCTTTCTATGGTAGCCAACCATGCTTGGGGAGAATGTACTGCTTCAATGGCTGTAAAGGCCTGAATGGTCATGGCTGCATTACGCTGTTGTGAGACTCTAATCTTGCATATATACCACAGGCAAACCAAGGTGACCAACACCAGAAGGCCTGATAATGCTCCCATGCCCGCCCATTCCTTCAGATGATTCATGGCTGCAGCAATCCATGATGATAATCCTGTGGCTAGTCCTGCGTCCACTCTGGTAGAATTTACCATGACAATGGCCCCTCTCAGCTGGTCCATCATAGTATCAAATTCTCCAGTCCAATTACCTAAAATATAGGTTGACAATTGTTTAGACAGATTTGCAGCACAGGGAAAATTCTCATGTTGTATGCTAGTGACACAAAGTCCAGCATACTTTCATTGACAGCCAAGTTGAGCGATTTACCATAGGGTATCAATTTGCTCCTGCACGAGGTCAAACCTCTGATTGAACACCATCAAACCTCCTTTTAGTTGAGCATTAATTCCTTTTTGTACATCTAAGGCATGAGCTACCTTGGCTAAAAGGTTATTCAGGGTCTGAGCAGTCTGCCCAGTATGACTCATGGCTAATGCCGTGGTGGTAGCTCCAACAGCCGCCAATGAGATGGCAGTAACAATGGCAGATGTAATTCCAAAATCCCTTTTCTGTCTGAAGAGTGTCATAGCGTGAGGGCATCAATGGGCACAGGCACCCAGCGAGGCATGTGAGTAACCAGCTAGTAAATTTACTAGCATTACAACATTGGGCAAAAAAGCAAGTATCATTACTACAATCACTTGGCTCTATCTGGCTAATAATGAATAAAAATGGGGGATGTAAACAAACAGGTGTGGGCTTATAGGAAATATTATGAGAAGTCATAACCCCCTCGTTGGAACATCCTGCATTGGTTCTAGAACTAGCAGTGGTGGTGTCCGAGGTCTGAGTAGGCTCAGGAGACCATTGCCCCCAGGGGCGAGACATGCCCCATGTAAATTGACTAACTGCATGTTTTCCTCCACTTTTGAAAGTCATTTAAGGTTCTTAAATTATTATTTATTCCTTTTTTTAATTTTTTATCAATTACACTTTATTCACTCTGCATCCCCCCATAAGCCCCTCCCTCCACTCCCAATCCCACCCTCCCTCCTCCCTCTGCATGCATGCCACTCCCCAAGTCCACTGATAGGGGAGGTTCTCCTCTCCTTTCTTATCTTAGTCCATCAGTTCACATCAAAAGTGGCTGCTTTGTCCTCTACTATGGCCTGGTAAGGTTGCTCCCCCTCAGGAGGAGGTGACTAAAGAGCAGGCCAGTCAGTTCATGTCAGAGGCAGCCCCTCTTCTCATTAGTATGTAACCCAATTGGACTCTGAACTGCCCTGGGCTACATCTGTGCAGGGGTTCTGGGTTATCTCTATGAATAGGCCTTGGTTGGAGTATGAGTCTCTGGGAAGTTCCCTGTGTTCAAATTTTCTTGTTCTGTTGCTCTCCTTGTGGAGACCCTGTCCTCTCCAGCTCTTACTCTTTCCCAGTTCTTACATAAAATTCCTTTCACTCTGCCCAACAGTTGCCCATCAGACTTAGCTTCTGCTTTGATAGTCTGTAGGGCAGAGGCTTTCAAAGACCCTCTGTGGTAGGTTCCTAGGTTGTTTCCTGTTTTCTTCTTCTTCTGATGTCCATCCTCTTTGCCTTTCCGGATGGGGATTAGACATTTTAGTTAGGGTCCTCTCTCTTGCTTAGCAGAACTCCAACAGCACAGGCTCTATGAGCAACAATCAATAAATGGGACCTCATGAAACTGAAAAGCTTCTGCAAAACAAAGGACACCATCATCAAAACAAAGCGATCTCCTACAGATTGATAAAGAATCTTCACCAACCCTTTATCTGACAGAGGACTCATATCAAGTATATATAAAAAACTAAAGAAGCTGAAAAGCAGCAAACCAAGTAACCCACTTAAAACATGGGGAACAGAGCTAAACAGAGAATTCTCTGTAGAGGAATGCCGAATGGCAGAGAAGCCCTTAAAGAAATGCTCAACCTCACTAGCCATTAGGGAATTGCAAACCAAAACAACCCTGAGATTTCACCTTACACCCATGAGAATGGCCAAGATCAAAAACTCAAGTGACAACACATGCTAGAGAGGTTGTGGAGAAAGAGGAACCCTTCTCCACTGCTGGTGGGAATGTAAACTGGTACAACCACTCTGAAAATCAATCTGGCATTTTCTCAGACAACTAGGAATAGTGCTTCCCCAGGATCCAGCCATACAACTCCTAGGCATATATCCAAAAGAGGCTCAAGCACACAAAAAGGAAATTTGCTCAACCATGTTTGTAGCAGCTTTATTTGGAATAGCCAGAAGCTGGAAACAACCCAGATGCCCCTCAACTGAAGAATGGATGCAGAAAATGTGGTACATCTACACAATGGAATATTACTCAGCAATGAAAAATGAGGAAATCATGAAATTTGCAGGTAAATGGTGTGATCTGGAAAGGATCATCCTGAGTGAGTTGTCCCAGAAGCAAAAAGACACACATGATATATACTCACTCATATAGACATACAAAATAGGACAAACACACTAACACCTGTGCATCTAAAGAAACTAAGCGTTTCTGTTCTTTCGATGGAAACTTGTTTCTCTGCCTTACAGTGCAAGATAACACTTTTCAGTTTTCCTGTATTCCTAATTGAGCAAGCGGCACACATGTGATTCCGTTTAAAAGTAGTGCTTTGCTTTTCTGTTCTTTCGTGGGAAACTTGTTCCTGTGCTGTACAGTGCGTTATATCACTTTTCAGTTTTCCTGTATTCCTAATTGAGCGAGTGACACAAATGTGATTTAGTTTACAAAGTAGTGTTTTGCGTTTATGTTCTCTCGTTGGAAACTGGTTCCTCTTAGGAACAAGTTAGGGTTAGGGTTATGGTTAGGGTTAGGGTTAGGGTTAGGGTTAGGGTTAGGGTTAGGGTTAGGGTTAGGTTTAAGATTAGGGTTATGATAGGGTTAGGTTTAGGGTTAGGGTTAGGTTTACGGGGTTAAGGTTAGGGTAAGGGTTAGGGTTAGGATTATATCACTTTTCAGTTTTCCTGTTATAATAATTGAACGGGTGACACATATGTGAATTAGTTTACAAAGTTTTGCTTTTCGTTTCTGTTCTTTCAATGGAAACTTGTTTCTGTGCTGTACAGTACAAGATGACACTTTTCAGTTTTCCTGTATTCCTAATTGTGCAGACAAAACAATTGTGATTTAGTTTACAATGTTGTGCTTTGCCTTTTGTTCTTTGTTGGAAACTTGTTTCTATGCTGTACAGTGCGTTATATCACTTTTCAGTTTTCCTGTATTTCTAACTGAAGGGGCGACACATATGTGATTTAGTTTCCAAAGTTTTGCTTTGTGTTTCTGTGCTTTCATTTAAAACTTTTTTCTTTGCTCTAAATTGGGAGATATCACTCTTCAGTTTTCCTGTATTCCTAATTGTGCAGGCGACACACATGTTATGTAGTTTACAAAGTTGTGCTTCATATTTCTGTTCTTTCGATGGAAAGTTGTTTTTGTGAGGTGCAGTGGGAGATATCACTTTTCAGTTTTCCTCTATTCCTAATTGAACGGGTGACACACATGTGATTTAGTTTACAAAGTTGTGCTTTACATATCTGTACTATCGTTGGAAACTTCTTTCTGTGCTCTCAATTGGGAGATATCACTTTTCAGTTTTCCTGTATTACTAATGGTACGGGCAACACACATGTGATTTATTTTCTAAAGTTGTGCTTTGTGTTTCTGTGCTTTCATTGGAAACTTCTTTCTGTGCTCTAAAGTGGGAGATATCACTCTTGAGTTTTCCTGTATTCCTAATTGAGCAGGCAAAACAAATGTGATTTAATTTACAAATTTTTGTTTTGCTTTTGTGTTCTTTTGTTGGAAAATTGTTTCTGTGCACTACAGTGGGAGATATCACTTTTCAGTTTTCCTGTATTTAAAATTGAAGGGGAGACACAGATGTGATTTAGTTTCCAAAGTTGTGCTTTCTGTTTCTCTTCTCTCATTGGAAAATTCTTTCTGTGCTCTAAAATGGAAGATATCACTTTTCAGTTTTCTTGTATTCCTAATTGTGCAGGCGACACACAACTTACTTTGTTTACAAAGTTGTGGTTTACATTTCTGATCTTTTGTTGGAAACTTGTTTCTGTGAGGTAGAGTGCGATATATCACTTTTCAGTTTTCCTGTATTCCTAATTGAGAGAGAGACACATGTGATTTAGTTTACAAAGTTGTGCTTTACATTTCTGTTCTTTTGTTGGAAACTTCTGACTGTGCACTACACTGGGAGATATCACTTTTCAGTTTTCCTGTAATCCTAATTGAACGGGCGACACACATGTGATTTAGTTTCCAATGGTGTGCTTTGTGTTTCTGTTCTTTCATTGGAAACTTCTTTCTGTGCTCTAAAGTGGAAGATATCACTTTTCAGTTTTCCTGTATTCCTAATTGTGCAGGCGACACACATGTTACTTAGTTTACAGAGTTGTGCTTTACATTTCTCTTCTTTCATTGGAAACTTATTTCTGTGTGGTATAGTGCGAGATTTCACTTCTCAATTTTCCTGTAATCCTAATTGAACGGGCGACACACATGTTATTTAGTTTCCACTGTTGTGCTTTTATGTTTGTCTTCTTTCTTTGGAAACTTCTTTCTTTGTTCTAAAGTGGGAGATATCACTTTTCAGTTTTCCAGTATTCCTAATTGAGCGGGTGACAAATATGTGATTTATTTTACAAAATTGTGCTTTGCCTTTCTGTTCTTTTGTTGGAAACTTAGTTCTGTGCACTACAGTGGGAGATATCACTTTTCAGTTTTCCTGTATTCCTAATTCACGGGCAACACACATGTTATTTAGTTTACAAAGTTGTGATTTACATTTCTGTTCTTTTGTTGGAAACATCTTTCTCTGCACTACAGTGGGAGATATCACTTTTCAGTTTTCCTGTATTCCTAATTGAGAAGGTGACACACGTTACTTAGTTTGCAAAGTTGTGCTTTATATTACTTTTCTTTCATTGGAAACTTGTTTCTCTGAGGTACAATGTGAGATATCACTTTTCAGTTTTCCTGTATTCCTAATTGAACGGGTGATACACATGTGATTTAGTTTCCAAAGTCGTGCTTTCCTTTTCTGTTCATTCATTGCAAACTTCTTTCTGTGCTCTAAAGTGGAAGTTAACACTTTTCAGTTTTCTTGTATTCCTAATTGTGCAGGCGACACACAGGTTACCTAGTTTACGAAGTTGTACTTTATATTTCTGTACTCTTGTTTGAAATTTCTTTCTGTGCTCTCAAGTGGGAGATCTCACTTTTCAGTTTTTCTGTATTCCTAATGGAACGGGCGACACAAATGTGATTTAGTTTACAATTTGCTTTGCCTTTATATTCTTTTGTTGGAAACTTGTTTCTGTGCATTGCGGTGGAGATATCACATTTCATTTTTCCTGTATTCCTAATTGAGAGGGCAACAAAAATGTGATTTATTTTACAAAATTTGATTTGCCTTTCTGTTTTTTGTTGGAAACTTCTTTCTGTGCATTGCAGTGGGAGATATCACTTTTCAGTTTTCCAGTATTCCTAATTGAACGGGCGACACACATGTGATTTATTTTCCAAAGTTTTGCTTTGCGTTTCTGTTCTTTCGCTGGAAACTTCTTTCTGTGCTCTAAAGTGGGAGATATCACTTTTCAGTTTTCATGCATTCCTAATTGACCCAGCAACAAAAATGTGATTTATTTTACAAAATTGTGATTTGTCTTTCTGTTTTTTGTTGGAAACATCTTTCTGTGCACTACAGTGGGAGATATCACTCTAAAGTGGAAGATATCACTTTTCATTTTTCCTGTATTCCTAATTGAGAGGGCTATACACATCTTACTTAGTTTACAAAGTTGTGCTTTACATTTCTGTTCTTTCATTGGAAACTTGTTTCTGTGAGGTACAGTGCGAGATATCACTTTTCAGTTTTCCTGTAATTCTAATTGAGTGGGCGACACACATGTGATTTTGTTTCCATAGTTGTGCTTCTCCTTTCTGTTCTTTTTTTGGAAACTTGTTTCTGTGCTCTGAAGTGGGAGATATCACTTTTCAGTTTTCCTGTATTCCTAATTTAGCGGGCGACACAAATATGATTTAGTTTCTAAAGTTGTGCTTTGCCTTTCTGTTCTTTCAGTGGACACTTCTTTCTGTACTCTAAATTGGAAGATATCACTTTTCAGTTTTCCTGTGTTCCTAATTGTGCAGGTGACACACATGTTACTTAGTTTACAAAGTTATGCTTTACATTTCTGTTCTTTCATTGGAAACTTTTTTCTGTGAGGTACAGTGGGAGATACCACTTTTCAGTTTTCCTGATTTCCTAATAGAACAGGCGACACACATGTGATTTTGTTTCCAATGTTGTGATTTTCGTTTCTGTTCTTTCACTGGGAACTTCTTTCTGTGCTCTACAGTGGGAGGGTTAGGGATTAGGGGTTAGGTTTAGGGTTAGGGTTAGGGTTAGGTTTAGGGTTATGGTTTAGGTTAAGGGGTTAGGGTTAGGTTTAGGGTTAGGGTTAGGGTTAGGGTTAGGGTTAGGGTTAATACCACTTTTCAGTTTTCCTGTTATAATAATTGAACAGGCGACACATATGTGAATTAGTTTACAAAGTTGTACTTTGCGTTTCTGTTCTTTCGATGAAAACATGTTTATTTGCCGTACAGTTCGATATATCACTTCTCAGTTTTCCTGTATTCCCAATTGAGCTCGCAACACACATGTGATTTAGTTTACAAAGTAGTGCTTTGCTTTTCTGTTCTTTCGTTCGAAACTTGTTCCTGTGCTGTACAGTGTTATATATCACTTTTCAGTTTTCCTGTTATAATAATTGAACGGTGACACCTATGTGAATTAGGTAAAAAAGTTGTGCTTTGCATTTCTGTTCTTTCGATGGAAACTTGTTTCTGTGCTGTACAGTGCGAGATAACACTTTTCAGTTTTCCAGTATTTATAATTGAGCTAGCGACACACATGTAATTCTGTTTAAAAGTAGTGCCTTGCTTTTCTGTTCTTTCATTCGAAACTTGTTCCTGTGCTGTACAGTGCGATATATCACTTTTCTGGTTTCCTGTATTCCTAATTGAGCTAGTGACACACATGTGATTTAGTTTACAAAGTAGTGCTTTGCATTTATGTTCTTTCCTTGGAAACTTGTTCCTGTTAGGAATAAGTTAAGGTTAGGTTTAGGGTTAGGGTTAGGGTTAGAGTTAGGGTTAGGGGTTAGCATTAGAGTTAGGGTTAGGATTAGGTTTAGGGGGTTAGGGTTAGGGTTACGGTTATGGTTATATCACATTTCAGTTTTCTTGTTATAATAATTGAACAGGCGACACGTATGTGAATTAGTTTACAAAGTTGTGCTTTGCATTTCTGTTCTTTCGATGAAAACTTGTTTCTTTGCCATACAGTTCGATATATCACTTCCCAGTTTTCCTGTATTCCCAATTGAGCTCGCGACACACATGTGATTTAGTTTACAATGTAGTGCTTTGCTTTTCTATTCTTTCGTTTGAAACTTGTTCCTGTGCTGTACAGTGTTATATATCACTTTTCAGTTTTCCTGTTATAATAATTGAACGGGTGACACGTATGTGAATTACTTAAAAAAAGTTATGCTTTGCGTTTCTGTTCTTTGGATGGAAACTTGTTTCTGTGCCGTACAGTGGGAGATAACACTTTTCAGTTTTTCAGTATTCCTAATTGAGCGAGCAACACACATGTGATTCTGTTTAAAAGTATTGATTTCCTTTTCTGTTCTTTCGTTCGAAACTTGTTCCTGTACTGTACAGTGCGATATATCACTTTTCTGGTTTCCTGTATTCCTAATTGAGCGAGTGACACACATGTGATTTAGTTTACAAAGTAGTGCTTTGCGTTTATTTTCTTTTGTTGGAAACATTTTCCTGTTAGGAATAAGTTAGGGTTAGGATTAGGGTTAGGGTTAGGGTTAGGGTTAGGGTTAGGGTTAGTGTAGGGTTAGGGGTAAGGTTAGGGTTAGAGTTAGGGTTAGGGGATAGCATTAGCGTTAGGGTTAGGATTAGGGGGTTAGGTTGAGGGTTAGGGTTACAGTTAGGGTTATATCACATTTCAATTTTCTTGTTATAATAATTGAACAGGCGACATGTATGTTAATTAGTTTACAAAGTTGTGCTTTGCATTTCTGTTCTTTCGATGAAAACTTGTTTCTTTGCACTATAGTTCAATATATCACTTGGGAGTCTTCCTGTATTCCTAATTGAGCTAGCGAAACACATGTGATTTAGTTTACAAAGTAGTCTTTTCCTTTGTTCTTTCCTTCGAAACTTGTTCCTGTGCTGTACAGTGCGATATATCACTGTTCAGTTTTCCTGTGATAATAATTGAACGGGCAACTGTTGGGCAGAGTGAATGGAATTTTATGTAAGAACTGGAAATGAGTAAGAGCTGGAGAGGACAGGGTCTCCACAAGGAGAGCAACAGAACAAGAAAATTTGAACACAGGGAACTTCCCAGAGACTCATACTCCAATCAAGGACTATTCATAGAGATAACCCAGAACCCCTGCACAGATGTAGCCCAGGGCAGTTCAGAGTCCAATTGGGTTACATAGTAATGTGAAGAGGGACTGCCTCTAACATAATCTGATTGGCCTGCTCTTTGATCACCTCCCTCTGGGGGGGAGCAGCCTTACCAGGCCATAGTAGAGGACAATGCAGCCACTTTTGATGAGAACTAATGGACTAAGATCAGAAAGGAGAGGAGAACCTCCCCTATCAGTGGACATGGGGTGTGACATGCATGCAGAGGGAGGAGTGAGGGTGGGGTTGGGAAGGGAGGGAGGGGCCTATGGGGGGATGTAGAATGAATAATGTGTAATTGATGAAAAATTAAAAAAAAAGGGAAAAAATAATTTAAGAACCTTAAATGACTTTCAAAAGTGGAGGAAAACATGCAGTTAGGCAATTTACATGGAGCACGTCTCGCCTCTGGGGGCAATGGTCTGCTGAACCTACTCAGACCTCGGACACCACCACTGCTAGTTCTAGAACTGATGCATGATGTTCCAACGAGGGGGTTAAGGCTTCTCATAATACTTCCTATAAGCCCATACCTGTTTGTTTACATCCCCCATTTTTATTCATTATTAGCCAGATAGAGCCAAGTAATTGTGGTAATGATACTTGCTTTTTTCGCCCAATGCGGTAATGCTAGTAAATTTACTAGCTGGTTACTCACATGCCTCACTGGGTGCCTGTGCCCGTTGATGCCCTCACTCTATGACTCTCTTCAGACAGAAAAGGGATCTTGGAAATACAGCTGCCATTGTTACTGCCATCTCATTGGCGGCTGTTGGAGCTCATGCCTTAGATATACAAAAAGGAATTAATGCTCAACTAAAACGAGGTTTGATGGTGTTCAATCAGAGGTTTGACCTCGTGCAGGAGCAAATTGATGCCCTATGGCAAATCGCTCAATTTGGCTGTCAATGAATGTATGTTGGACTTTGTGTCACTAGCATACAACATGAGAATTTTCCCTGTGCTGCAAATCTGTCTAAACAATTGTCAAGCTATATTTTAGGTAATTGGACTGGAGAATTCAATACTACCTTGGACCAGCTGAGAGTGGCCATTGCCATGGTAAATTCTACCAGAGTGGACGCAGGACTAGCCACAGGAGTATCATCATGGATTGCTGCAGCCATGAATAATCTGAAGGAATGGGTGGGCATGGGAGCGTTAGGAGGCCTTCTGTTGTTGGTCTCCTTGGTTTGCCTGTGGTATCTATGCAAGATTAGAGTCTCAGAACAGCGTAATGCAGCCATGACCATTCAGGCATTTACAGTCATTGAAGCAGGACAGTCTCCCCAAGCATGGTTGGCTACCATAAAAAGCCAAAATGTTACACTCAGGATGCGAGGCTAAGCACTGCACTCAGGGTCAGCCGCCTTGGACCCAGAGAAGAGCATGTCTGATTGCATGCGGGTTGATGCCCCAGGTCCCTCCTCTGAGAAAAAGGTATTGGACGGGTCTGATGCTCTTTGGGTGGATGACACCTAAATGAACATCAGTACAAAGTCACAATTTATTTCTAATATCAGAGATCAGACCTCTACTCTTGCCTGATGCGTCCAAAACAAAAAGGGGGGACTGTAGAGAGCTGCGTAATGCCACTCCTGAAAGATGGAGCTGGTTTCCGCCTTCCACGGTCCCAATGGTGAGTGCTGTCTGTCACAAACAACTCCACATTTGGCTAAGGCTGAGGATCTGGCTTGTTCCATGTATGTTGACCTATCTGCATTGCCCACGTGGCATGCTCAGGTTGGCTACCCAGAGGCTATTTAGAGTTGGCTGGCTTTCCCCAGGGTCAGATGATTGTTCAAGGTTCCTGAATAAACTGCATTGAAAAAAAAATAATAATTGAACGGGTGATATGTATGTGAATTAGTTTACAAAGTTTTGCTTTGCGTTTCTGTTCTTTCGATGAAAACTTGTTTCTTTACCGTACAGTTTGATATATCACTTCTCAGTTTTCCTGTATTCCCAATTGAGCTCGCGACACACATGTGATTTAGTTTACAAAGTAGTGCTTTGCTTTTCTATTCTTTCGTTCGAAACTTGTTCCTGCGCTGTACAGTGTGATATATCACTTTTCAGTTTTCCTTTTATAATAATTGAACGGGTGACACGTATGTGACTTACTTAAAAAAAGTTATGCTTTGCGTTTCTGTTCTTTGGATGGAAACTTGTTTCTGTGCTGTACAATGGGAGATAACACTTTTCAGTTTTCCAGTATTCCTAATTGAGCGAGCGACACACATGTGATTCTGTTTAAAAGTAGTGCTTTGCTTTTATGTTCTTTCATTCGAAACTTGTTCCTGTGCTGTACAGTGCAATATATCACTTTTCTGGTTTCCTGTATTCATAATTGAGCGAGTGACACACATGTGAATTAGTTTACAATGTAGTGCTTTGCGTTAATGTTCTTTCGTTGGAAACTTGTTCCTGTTAGGAATAAGTTAGGGTTAGGGTTAGGGTAAGGGTTAGGGTAGGGTTAGAGTTAGGGTTAGAGTTAGGTTAGGGGTTAGCATTAGAGTTAGGGTTAGGGTTAGGGTTAGGGGTTATGGTTAGGGTTAGGGTTATGGTTAGGGTTATATCACATTTCAGTTTTCTGGTTATAATAATTGAACAGGCGACACGTATGTTAATTAGTTTACAAAGTTGTGCTTTGCATTTCTGTTCTTTAGATGAAAACTTGTTTCTTTGCAGTAAACTTCGGTACATCACTTTGGAGTTTTGCTATATTCCTAATTGAGCTAGGGAAACACATGTGATTTATTTTACAAAGTAGTGTTTTCCTTTGTTCTTTCCTTTGAAACTTGTTCCTGTGCTTTACAGTTCGATATATGACTTTTCAGTTTTCCTGTTATAATAATTGAATGGGTGACACATATGTGAATTAGTTTACAAAGTTGTGCTTTGCGTTTCTGTTCGTTCGATGATAACTTGTTTCTGTGCCGTACAGTGCGAGATAACACTTTTCAGTTTTCTTGTATTCCTAATTGAGCGAGCGACACACATGTGATTCCTTTTAAAAGTAGTGCTTTGCATTTCTGTTCTTGCATTCGAAACTTGTTCCTGTGCTGTACAGTGAGATATATCACTTTTCCGGTGTCCTGTATTCCTAATTGACCGAGTGACACACATGAAATTTAGTTTACAAAGTAGTGCTTTACTTTTCTATTCTTTCCTTGGAACTTGTTTCTTTGCCGTACAATTCGATATATCACTTTTCAGTTTTCCTGTATTCCTCATTGAGCGTGTGACACACATGTGATTTAGTTTACAAAGTAGTGCTTTGCTTTTGTGTTCTTTCGTTGGAAACTTGTTCCTGTGCTGTACAATGCGATATATCACTTTTCAGTTTTCCTGTATTCCTCATTGAGTGTGTGACACAGATGTGATTTAGTTTACTAAGTAGTGTGTTACTTTTCTATTCTTTTGTTGGAAACTTATTTCTTTGCCGTACAGTTCGATATATCACTTTTCAGTTTTCCTGTATTCCTAATTGACCGAGCAACACACATGTGACTTAGTTTTCAAAGTAGTGCTTTGCTTTTATGTTCTTTCGTTGGAAACTTGTTCCTGTTAGGAACAAATTAGGTTTAGGGTTCAGGTTAGGGTTAGGGTTAGGGTTAGGGTTAGGTTAGGGTTAGGGTAGGGTTAGGGTTACGTTTAGGGTTAAGATTAGGGTTAGGGGTTAGGGTTAGGGTTAGGGTTAGGGTTAGGAGTTAGGGTTAGGGTAAGGGTTAGGATTCGGGGTTAGTGTTAGGGTTAGGGTTAGGGTTAGGGTTGGGGTTATATCACTTTTCAGTTTTCCTGTAATAATAAATGAACAGGCGATATGTATGTGAATTACTTTACAAAATAGTGCTTTACTTTTCTGTTCTTTCGTTGGAAACTTGTTCCTGTGCTGTACAGTGCGTTATATCACTTTTCAGTTTTCCTGTTATAATAATTGAACAGGCGACATGTATGTGAATTAGTTTACAAGTAGTGCTTTGTGTTTCTGTTCTTTCAACGGAAACTTGTTTCTGTGACATACAGTGTGAGATAACTCTTTTCAGTTTTCCTTTATTCCTAATTGAGCGAGCGACACAAATGTGATTCTGTTTAAAAGTAGTTCTTGGCTTTTCTGTTCTTACGTTCGAAACATGTTCTTGAGCTGTACATTGCGATATATCACTTTTTAGTTTTCCTGTATTCCTCATTGAGGTGTGACACACATGAGATTTAGTTTACAAAGTAGTGCTTTACTTTTCTATTCTTTCGTTGGAAACTTGTTTCTTTGCCGTACAATTCGATATATCACTTTTCAGTTTTCCTGTATTCCTAAATGAGCAAGCCACACACATGTGCTTTAGTTTACAAAGTAGTGCTTTGCTTTTCTGTTCTTGTGTTGGAAACTTGTTTCTTTGCTGTACAGTGCGATATATCACTTTTCAGTTTTCCTTTATTCCTGATTGAGCAAGCGACACACATGTGATTCTGTTTACAAAGTAGTGCTTTGCTTTTATGTTCTTTCGTTTGAAACTAGTTCCTGTGCTGTAGAGTGTGATATATCACTTTTCAGTTTTCCTGTATTCCTAATTGAGCGAGTGACACACATGTGATTCCGTTTACAAAGTAGTGCTTTGCTTTTATGTTCTTTCGTTGGAAAAGTGTTCTTGTTAGGAACAAGTTAGGGTTAGGGCTAGGGTTAGGTTAGGGTTAGGGTTGTGGTTAGGGTTAGGGATAGGGGGTTAGGGTTAGGGATAGGAGGTTAGGGTTAGGGTTAGGTATATATCATGTTTCAGTTTTCCTGTTTTAATAATTGAACAGGAGGCATGTATGTGAATTAATTTACAAAGTTGTGCTTTGCCTTTCTGTTCTTTCAATGGAAACTTGTTCCTGTTAGGAACAAGTTAGGTTTAGGGATTAGGATAGTGTTAGGGTTAGGGTATTGTTAGGTTTAGGGTTAGGGTTAGGGTTAGGTGTTAGAGCTAGGGTTAGGGTTAGGGTTAGGGCGTTAGGGTTATGGATATGGTTAGGGTTAGGGTTCTATAACTTTTCAGTTTTCCTGTTAAAATAATTGAACTGGCAACACTTATGTGAATTAGTTTACAAAGTTGTGCTTTGCATTTCTGTTCTTTCGATGAAAACTTGTTTCTTTGCTGTACAGTTCGATATATCACTTCTCAGTTTTCATGTATTCCTAATTGAGTGAGCGACACACATGTGATTTAGTTTACAAAGTACTGCTTTGCATTTCTGTTTTTCTGTTGCAAACTTGTTTCTGTCCTGTACAGTGCGATATATCACTTTTCAGTTTTCCTGTTATAATAATTGAACGGGCGACACGAATGTTAATTAGTTTACAAAGTTGTGCTTTGCTTTTCTATTCTTTCGATGAAAACTTGTTTCTGTGCCATACAGTGTGAGATAACACTTTTCAGTTATCCTGTATTCCTAATTGAGCAAGCGACACCCATGTGATTCTGTTTAAAAGTAGAGCTTTGCTTTTCTGTTCTTTCGTTGGAAACTTGTACCTGTGCTATACAGTGCAATATATCACTTTTCAGTTTTCCTGCATTCCTAATTGAGCGAGCGAAACACATGTGATTTAGTTTACAAAGTAGTGCTTTGCGTTTATGTTCTTCGTTGGAAACTTGCTCCTGTTAGGAACAATTAAGGGTTAGGGTTAGGGATAGGGTTAGGGTAGGGTTAGGGGTTAGGGTTATGGTTAGGTTTAGGGGTAGGGGTAGGGTTAGGGTTAGGGTTAGGGTTAGGGGTAGGGTTAGGGGTAGGGGGGTTAGGGATAGGGATGGTCTTAGGGTTAGGGTTAGGGTTAGGGTTGGGGTTAGGGTTAGGATAGGGATAGGGATAGGTTTAGGTTTAGGGTTAGGGTTAGGGTTAGGGTTAAGTTTAGGGGTTAGTGTTACAGTTAGGGTTAGGGTTAGGGGTTAGGTTCAGGGGTTAGGGTTAGGGTTAGGGTTAGGGTTAGGGTTAGGATAGGGTTAGGGTTAGGGTTAGGGTTATGGTTAGGCTTATATCACTTTTCAGTTTTCCTGTATTCTTAATTGAGGGAGCGACACACATGTGATTTAGTTTACAAAGTAGTGCTTTGCGATTATGTTCTTTTTGTTGGAAACTTGTTCCTGTGAGGAACAAGTTAAGGTTAGGGTTAGGGTTGGGGTTAGGTTATATTAGGTTAGGGTTAGGTTAGGGTTAGGGTTAGAGTTAGGGTTAGGGTTTAGGGTTAGGGTTAGCGTTACGGTTAGGTTTAGGGGTTAAGGTTAGGGTTTGGATTAGGTTATATCACTTTTCAGTTTTCCTGTTATAATAATTGAACAGGTGACAGTTTACGTGAATTAATTTAGAAAGTTGTGCTTTGATTTCTGTTCTTTTGATGGAAACTTGTTTCTGTGCAGTACAGTCTTGAGATAACACTTTTCAGTTTTCCTGTATTCCTAAGTGAGCGAGTGACACACATGTGATTTAGTTTACAAAGTAGTGCTTTGTAGGAACAAGTTAGGGTTAGGGTTAGGGTTAGGGTTAGGAGTAGGGTTAGGGTTAGGGTTAGGGTTTGTGTTAGGGTTAGGGTAGGGTTAGGGTTAGGGTTAGGGATATGGTTACGATTATATCAATTTTCAGTTTTCCTGTTACAATAATTGAAAGGCGACACATATGTGAATTAATTTACAATGTTGTCCTATCTGTTTCTGTTCTTTCGATGAAAACTTGTTTCTTTGCTGTTCAATATATCACTTTTCAGTTTTCCTGTATTCCTAATTGAGCAAGCGACACACATGTGATTTAGGTTACAAAGTAGTGGTTTGTGTTTCTTTTCTTCTGTTGGAATCTTGTTCCTGTGCTGTACAGTTCGTTATATCACTTTTCAGTTTTCCTGTTATAATAATTGAACTGGCGACACGTATGTGAATTAGTTTACAAAGTTGTGCTTTGCTTTTCTATTCTTTCGATGAAAACTTGTTTCTGAGCCATACAGTGTGAGATAACACTTTTCAGTTATCCTGTATTCCTAATTGAGCAAACGACACCCATATGATTCCATTTAAAAGTAGTGCTTTGCTTTTCTGTTCTTTCGTTGGAAACTTGAACCTGTGCTATACAGTGCGATATATCACTTTTCAGTTTTCCTGTATTCCTAATTGAGCGAGCGAAACACATGTGATTTAGTTTACAAAGTAGTGCTTTGCGTTTATGTTCTTTCGTTGGAAACATGTTCTGTTAGGAACAAGTAAGGGTTAGGGTTAGGGTTAGGGTTGTGGGTTAGGGTTAGTGAAGGGTTGTTTCTGTTAGGTGTGAGATAACACTTTTCAGTTATCCTGTAGGCTTTTGGGGTTAGGGATTCCGTTAGGGTTAGGGTTAGGGGTAGGGTTAGGGAAACTTTTTAGGCTTAGGGTAGGGGTTTTCAGGCTTCCTGTTTCCAGGTTAGGCCAGGATTTAGTTAGGGTTAGGTTTAGGGTTAGGGTTAGTTGTTAGTGTTACAGTTAGGGTTAGGGTTAGGGGTTTAGGGTCAGGGTTAGGGTTAGGGTTAGGGTTAGGGTTAGTGTTACAGTTAGGGTCAGGGTTAGGGTTAGGGTTAGGGTTGTTAGGGTTAGGGTTAGGGTTAGGGTTAGGATTAGGTTAGGGTTAGGGGGGGTTAGGGTTAGGGTTATATCACTTTTCAGTTTTCCTGTTATAATAATTGAACAGGCGACACAAATGTGAATTAGTTTACAAAGTTGTGCTTTGTGTTTCTGTTCTTTCGATGAAAATTTGTTCCTGTGCCGTACAATTCAATATATCACTTTTCAGTTTTCTTGTATTCCTAATTGAGCGAGCAACACAAATGTGATGCCATTTAGTAGTAGTGCTTTGCTTTTCTGTTCTTTTGTTTGAAACTTGTTCCTGTGCTGTACAGTGCGATATATCACTTTTCAGTTTTCCTGTATTCCTAATTTAGCAAGTGACCCACATGTGATTTAGTTTTCAAAGTAGTGCTTTGCCTTTCTGTTCTTCTGTTGCAAACTTGTTTCTGTGCCATACACTGCAATGTATCACTTTTCAGTTTCCCTGTCTTCCTAATTGTGCGAGCGACACACATGTGATTTAGTTTACAAAGTAGTGTTTTCCTTTTCTGTTCTTTAGTTCGAATCTTGTTCCTTTGCTGTACAGTGCGATATATCACTTTTGAGTTTTCCTGTTATAATAATAGAACTGGCGACACGTATGTTAATTAGTTTGAAAAGTTGTGCTTTGCTTTTCTATTCTTTCGATGAAAACTTGTTTCTGTGCCATACAGTGTGAGATAACACTTTTCAGTTATCCTGTATTCCTATTTGAGCAAGCGACACCCATGTGATTCCGTTTTAAAGTAGTGCTTTGCTTTTCTGTTCTTTCGTTGGAAACTTTTACCTGTGCTATACAGTGCGATATATCACTTTTCAGTTTTCCTGTATTCCTAATTGAGCAAGCGACACACATGTGATTTAGTTTACAAAGTAGTGCTTTGCGTTTATGTTCTTTCGTTGGATACTTGTTCCTGTAAGAACAAGTAAGGGTTAGGGTTAGGGTTAGTGTTAGGCTTAGGGTAGTGTTAGGGGTTAGGGTTACAGTTATGGTTAGGGTTAGGTTAGGGTTAGGTTAGGATTAGGGTTAGGGTTAGGGATAGGGTTAGGGGTAGGGGTTAGGGTTAGGGTTAGTTAGGGTTAGGATAGGGTTAGGGTTAGGGTTAGGGTTAGGGTTAGGGGTTAGAGCCAGGTTAGGGTTAGGCCTAGGAGTCAGGAGTTAGGGTTATAGTTAGGGTTAGGGTTAGGATAGGGTTAGGTTAGGTTTAGGGTTAGGGTTATATCACTTTTCAGTTTTCCTGTTATAATAATTGAACAGGCGACACGAATGTGAATTAGTTTACAAAGTTGTGCTTTGCATTTCTGTTCTTCGATGAAAATTTGTTCCTGTGCCGCATAATTGATATATCACTTTTCAGTTTTCTTGTATTCCTAATTGAGCGAGCAACACAAAATGTGATGCCATTTAGAAGTAGTGCTTTTTTTCTGTTCTTTTGTTTGAAACTTGTTCCTGTGCTGTACAGTGTGATATATCACTTTTCAGTTTTCCTGTATTCCTAATTTAGCGAAGTGACCCACATGTGATTAATGTTTTCAAAGTAGTGCTTTATGCTTTCTGTTCTTCTGTTGGAAACTTGTTTCTGTGCCATACACTGCGATATATCACTTTTCAGTTTCCCTGTCTTCCTAATTGTGCGAGCGACACACATGTGATTTAGTTTACAATGTAGGGTTTTCCTTTTCTGCTCTTTTAGTTCAATCTTGTTCCTGTGCTGTACAGTGCGATATATCACTTTTCAGTTTTCCTGTTATAATAATTGAACGGGCGACACGTATGTTAATTAGTATACAAAGTTGTGCTTTGCCTTTGTGTTCTTTCGATGGAAACTTGTTTCTGTGCTGTACAGTGCCATATATCACTAAGGTTTAGTGGCCAGGATAGGGTAGGCTAGGTTGTGCTGTGGTTATATCACTCTCTCCAGCCTTCCTGTTGGCACACCGAAACAGGCTGGCTAATGAATGTAAATCTAGCTTACAAGTTGTGCTTTACTTGTTCTTCGATGAAAATTTGTTCCCAGCCGCATAATCTGACATATATCACTTTTCAGTTTTCTTGTATTCCTAATTGAGCGCAGCAACACAAAATGTGATGCCATTTAGAAGTAGTGCTTTTCTTTCTGTTCTTTTTGTTTGAAACTTGTTCCTGTGCTGTACAGTGATATATCACTTTTCAGTTTTCCTTGTATTCCTAATTTAGCGAGTGACCCACATGTGATTAATGTTTTCAAAGTAGTGCTTTGCTTTGTTCTTCTGTTGAACTTGTTTTGTGCTATACACTGCGATATATCACTTTTCAGTTTCCCTGTCTTCCCACCAGCGAAAGCGCACACATGTGATTTAGTTTACAATGTAGGTTTTCCCTTTCTGCTCTTAGTTCGACCTGTTCCTGTGCTGTACAGCGTATATATCACTTTCAGTTTTCCTGTTATAATAATTGAACGTATATTAATGCATGTTAATTAGTATACAAAGTTGTGCTTTGCCTTTGTGTTCTTTCTTCGATGGAAACTTGTTTCTGTGCTGTACAGTGCCATATATCACTTTTCAGCTTCCTGTTATAATAATTGAACGGGCTTATTAATGTATGTTAACTAGTATACAAAGTGTTGTCCTTGCCTTTGTGTTCTTCTCGATGAAAACTTGTTTCTGTGCTGCACAGTGCCATATATCACTATTCAGTTTTCCTGTATTCCTATTTGAGCGCAACACACATGTGATTCCGCTTAAAAGTAGTGATTTGTTTTTCTGTTCTTTCTCGCTCTAAACTTGTTTCTGTGCTGTACAGTGCGTATATATATCACTTCAGTCTTTCCTGTATTCCTAATTGAGGAGTGACACACATATGATTTAGTTTACAAAGTA